>CM044007.1:72374350-72509350 GCA_024085815.1 Flaveria linearis | reverse complement strand
CTCATACCCCTGCTACTACGTGCCTCAGCCCAGTCAAACTTAAGCACCTTCTGCTCAACCACCACAGGCTCTTCCTGAGCCTCAATCTTCCCCATCTCATCAAACACAACCTCAATAACACAGCTTCTTCACCCCAGGAGTTGTTGACTGGAGTAGTCTACCAGATGATCTATCTGGTCAGGAACAACTACTCCAAGGTGCTGGTCAACATGGTGGTGATAGTCCTTTTGGAAATCTTGCTCTGATGGCCCTTGAGTCTGCTGAGGGGTCATCATCCAGGGTCATCATCCAATGCCTCATCACAGGTATCATCTGAGGCCAAAGCCAAGCTTTGTTCTGAATCATGCATAGCAGCATTTGCTTCTATTAGAGAAGCAAATGTAGCTTTAATAGATAAAAATCTTGAGCTAGAGCACATTATTTCTAAAAGAAAAGCTGATTTTGAGGTTGCACTAAAAGAGAAAAATGATGAGATTTACAAGCTTAAATGCCAAATCAAAGATGGTAAAGCTAGGGAAGATGTACTTCTAGAGAAGTACAGAGACCTCAAGGAAACTCTTGCAAACACCCAAGTAGAGTGTGATCGATGGGTGCAATCATGCAAGGGTTTTGAAATGCTTCTTAAGAAGCAATCAGCTTCCAATGTGAAGTTTGGGATTGGTTATAATCACACTGCTCCTCCTACAGATTTTACTTCAAGAGTAGAAGTTGAATCTGATGGAGAGAGCAATAACCAATCCTTCTCATCATGTGACCTACTATCCTCTGACTCAGCATCATCAGAGATAAAAGTCAGCATTGGCTCCTGCCAAAACCAATCAGCTGATGCTAAAACAGCTGTTGGTTCAAATGCTGACTGTCACATGATCAAAAGGTTGATCAACTCAGGTGTTGTCTCTAGAAGTACTGAAAGTACTGGAGAGCAAGTGATAACACCTGAAGTTCAAACCTCAACTACTGCCAGCACTGAAGAGAAGAAAACTGACAGTAGAAAAGGTTTGAAGACAACCAAAGAAGAGGTCAGGAAAGCAGGTACTAAAGGGAAGAAAACTGCTAGTACTGATAACAAACAACTGAAGAACAAGTCTTCAGCAGTTTCATCTTCTTTGGTTGATGATCAACATAAGATGAAGAAGAAGCCATGTGAAGTATGTGGCTTATTCAATCATCTTACTGATGATTGTTGGTACAAAAGGGGTTCCAAACTCAAACAAAAGGAGGAAGTTAAAGAGCTAATAAATAAAATGAAAAATGAGTTTGAAACCAAGTTTGTACTAGCAACATCAAAGCCTGAAATCCCTAAGCCCAAAGCTAAATCTAAAAAGAAAGTAGGGGTTACTCAGGCAACAGCTGAGGTTGCTCAGAAAAAGATGGTGCAACATAAGATTCCATCATCAGCAAGTCCCAATGTGTCTGAAGAGCTGAAAGCTTTATCACAAAGTCAGACACAACTGTTGATGATGGTTCAGCATCTAATGGGAAGAGTCAACCATTTAGATGCTCCTGTATTGAAACCACAGAAAAGGAAGTCCAAGCCAAAGGGTTCCTCTTCTACACCATCTTCTTCACCTCAGGCTGTTACATATAACACACCTGTTAGTACTGCACCTATAGTTGAGAACAGACCCAAAACCAAACAGGTTTGGGTCTCTAAAACTAACTAACATGTGGTTATGATTGCAGGGTTCTTCAACATGCCAAAGAAGCATCTGGTATGTAGACAGTGGAGGATCTATGCACATGACAGGAAGCAGCTCCCTTCTTAATGACTACTCTCAAGGAAAGAAGGGATTTGTCTCCTTTGGCAATGATGCAAAGGGTTACATCATCGGAAAAGGCTTTGTTTCCAATGGGGAAATAAGGTTTGATGATGTTAACCATGTGGAGAATCTCAAGTACAACCTCTTGAGTGTCAGTCAAATGTGTGATAAAGGTCATGTTGCCCTTTTCACAAGCCTAAACTGTCGGATTCTGTCATCCAAAGTTCTAAATTTGATAGACAAAGTGTTGGATGAATACACTCTCCTGAAGGCTAACAGGACAGGAAGAGTGTATGCCTTAGATCTTTCCAAAAAGATAGATCTAAAAGGCCATCCTTGCCTATTCTCCAAGGCATCTCCTCAAGAGTCTACTCTATGGCATAGAAGGCTGGGGCATGTTAATTTCAAGAACATGAATCAGCTGATAAGCCATGGTTTAGTAAGAGGATTGCCTTTGAAGGAGTTCAAGTGTGAAGACAACTGCACTGCTTGCTTAAAAGGAAAACAACACAAAGTTTCATTCCCTTCAATAGAAGAGCCAAAGTCCACTGCCTGCTTGTAACTCCTGCATATGGATCTCTTTGGTCCTGTCAGAGTGATGAGCATGGCAAAGAAGAAATACTGCCTGGTAATTGTGGATGATTATTCCAGGTTTGTATGGACTTTCTTCTTGCACTCCAAGGATAAAGCAGCCAAGACTATCATGAACTTTGTGTTATTTGTAGAAAAGCAGTATTCCCTACAGGTCAAGTGTGTGAGGAGTGACAATGGAATAGAATTTAGAAACCACACACTTGATGACTTCTACCTGTCTAAGGGAATTAAAAGGCAGTTTAGTATTCCTAGAACTCCTGAGCAGAATGGAGTGGTGGAGAGAAAGAACAAGACTCTCATTGAAGCAGCAAGGTCAATGTTGGCTGACTCAGGGTTGCCACTGACCTTTTGGGCTGAAGCTGTCAATACAGCTTGCTATGTACAAAATAGAGCTTTAGTGAATAAGAGGTTGATGAAGACTCCTTATGAAGTTCTTCATCATTTGGCTCCTCTAATTTCATTCTTTAGAGCCTTTGGGTGTCCATGTTTTATTCTCAACACTAGCAACCCACTCCAAAAGTTTGCTAGTAAGGTGGATGTAGGGTATTTTGTTGGTTATTCATCAACTTGTAAGGCATACAGAGTCTTCAACTGTAGGACAAAGGTGGTTGAAGAAACTCTGCATGTTAAGTTCAATGAATCTCCAAAGGACAAGATTCCACAAAACCCTGTGGAGTTGTTTGATCTGGACATACTGCAATATGTTCCTTATCAACCTCCAGCTGTTGAGTCTGTCAACAGTTCTCCACCTGGTGGTACTGATGATGATGTAGTCAGTACTCACCTCTTCAGGTTTAGTGACAACCTGCCTGAGTCCACTAAACCTGATGCTCCTGTAGTTTCAGCAGTCCCATCGACAACAAATGCTGATGAGATTTCTGCATGCTCTACTTCATTTGAGCTGCCATCTCCTACATGGTTTCAAGAATCTCCATCACCATTTGTTGCTGCTGAAAGTCCTACAAACACTTGCACTGACATTATAGTCTATCAAGAGCTGAAGAATCACCCCACATCTCAAATCATTGGTGATATCAATGCTGGAGTTTCAACCAGGAGTCAATTGTCCAATTTCTGCTTCTATGCTCTCTTCATCAGTCAGCAAGAGCCAAAGAACTATCATGTTGCTTTAAGAGATAATGGATGGGTTGAAGCAATGCAGCTTGAGCTTCTTCAGTTCAAGAAACAGCAAGTGTGGGAGCTTGTTCCTTTACCCCAAGGGAAGTGTGCAATAGGCACCAAATGGGTATTCAGGAACAAAACAGATGATAAGGGCCAAATAGTTAAGAACAAGGCCAGGCTGGTTGTCCAAGGATTTGCACAAGAGGAAGGCATCGATTATGATGAGACCTTTGCCCCTGTGGCAAGACTGGAAGCAATCAGACTGTTCTTAGCTTATGCTGCCTTTCACAGTCTTAAGGTTTATCAAATGGATGTCAAAAGTGCCTTCTTATATGGGAAAATAAAAGAAGAGGTTTATGTGTGTCAACCACCAGGCTTTGAAGATAATAAACATCCTGATTGGGTGTACAAGCTTGATAAGGCTCTTTATGGGCTGAAGCAAGCACCCAGAGCCTGGTATGAGACACTATCAACTTTTCTTCTCCAAAATAAGTTCACTAGAGGCACCATTGATAAAACCTTATTTATCAAGACTGTGGGACAATATAAGCTCCTTGTTTAAATTTATGTAGATGACATCATCTTTGCATCCTCTGATCTAAAGTTGTGTGATGAATTTACAATGCTCATGAAGCAAAAGTTAGAAATGAGTGCTGTGGGGGAATTACAGTTCTTTCTAGGTTTGCAAATTAAACAAAGGGAGGATGGAATTTTCATCCATCAGTCCAAATACACCAAAGAGTTGTTGAATAAGTTTGATTTACAAACCTGTAAGCCCTGTTCTACTTCCATGAGCAGCATCACACAACTAGATGTAGATCAGAAAGGTAAAGCGGTTGATAAAACCCTTTACAGATGTATGATTGGGTCCTTGGTGTACCTTACAGCTTCTAGACCAGACATCATGTTTGCAACATGTGCCTGTGCTAGATTTCAGGCTGCACCTAAAGAATCCCATTTGATTGCAGTCAAAAGGATCTTTAGATATCTGCAAGGTACCCAATCACTAGGTCTTTGGTATTCAATTGGGCATTCTTGCAAATTAGTTGCTTTCTCTGATAGTGACTATGCAGGATGCAAAGTCACCAGAAAATCCACTTCTGGTGGTTGCCAATTCCTAGGCAATTGTTTAGTTTCTTGGCAGAGTAAGAAACAAACATCAATTGCTACATCCACTGCTGAAGCTGAGTACATTGCTGCTGCAAGTTGTACATCTCAGATACTCTGGCTTCAGAACCAACTCTTGGATTATGGCATTACAGAGACTAAGACTCCATTTTAATGGATAGTGCTTCAGCTCTTCGCATTGTCAAAAATCCAATCCAACACTCTAGGACCAAACATATAGAGATCAGACATCATTTTATTAGGGATTGCTATGAAAAAGGTCTGATTGATCCAAAGTTTGTGCCTAGTGCTGATGAGCTTGCAGACATATTTACTAAGCCTTTAGATAGTGCCACATTTCAAAACTTGGTACTAAGGCTTGGTATGCTGCAGCTAGAATAATTTGACCAATACTGATGCTCTCAGTTCATAAGTACTGATGAGCATTAGTATGAAAAGGTCAAATATAAGTACTGATGAGTAATTTAGTCTTCAGCATTTTGACAACTACTGAAGACTAAAATGCTTCAAAGTACTGATGTACATTATTTGTTGAAAACAACTGATGTAGTGAGGTGGATTACAACTACTGATGTATCATTTTCAAACAAATAAGTACTGAAGAACAAATTTTGTTCGCAAGTACTGATGTGTAATCTTACACAAGTACTGAAGACAAAATTTGTTCACCAGCTCTGGAGTATTTCATCAGCACTTGTGAACATCTGTTCACAAGAGCTGAAGGCATAAATGTTCACAAGAGCTGAAGGGTCAATGAAACATCTGAAAGTCAGCCAAAGAGCTGATGAGTAAATGTGGAGGTCAGCATGAAATAACTGATTTGACGGAAACAGCTGATGAGTAGTTTTACTCTTCAGCTGATGCCAAAAGCTGCTGTTTCATACCCAAACAACTGAAGGACAAAACCATGTCTTCAGTAGTTTCACAACTACTGATGACTAACACCAAGTCCTCAGTTGTTTACAACAACTGAAGCAATACCATGCCTTCAGTAGTTCATAACTACTGATGTCAGTAGTTCACAACTACTGAAGGCTAACACCAAGTCTTCAGTTGTTACAACGTCTGAAGATGAAAACTAGGTCTTCAGTAGTTTATAACTACTAAAGACTGACAACAAGTCTTCAGCCGTTTATAACATCTGAAGGACAAAACCAAGGTTTCAGTAGTTTCATCTACTGAAGACTAACACCAAGTCCTCAGATGTTACAACCACTGAAGGTTAAAACCACGTCATCAGTAGTTTCAACAACTGATGACTAACACCAAAACCTTCAGTAGTTTTCTTTCAGCCTTTGCCATACCCTATAAATACCCAACCTTCAGAGCTTTTCATTCTCACTTGACCTAACTTTTCAAAAACCTCTGAAAATCCCATACACCATTAATGGCGGCCATGCAACTCAAACCTCGACACAACTGTGTCGCTCATCTCACCAAATCGCTATTATGGCCTAAGTTTCACAATGCCGTCGATCTGATGACCGATTCACCATACCAAACGGCATTCCTTTTCAACCCCACCATATACACCGACTCCTTGGCGGAGTTCTGGACGAACATCATCGTCCAAACCGGAGAGAATGATGGCGAGGTCTCTCTCCGGTCTTCCGTCAACAACCACCCAGTGGTTATCATTCCAGCTACCATTCGAGAAACCCTAAAGCTGGAGGATGCCACCTTCCCAACCTCTTACCCCAAAGGCGCCCTCGATCTATGCTTCACAGCCAACGACTATCAGGGCGACCTCTCTGCCACCACTTTGTTGAAGAAACACTTCCCAGATCCCCAACGACTAATCTTCCACATGGTGAATGTGTGTCTGGCTCCCAAAACTTCTTCATGGGACCAGATGTCAACAAGGTGGCAACAGGTATTATTTTCTATCTTTGAGAAACAACCCTTTAATCTTACTGATATTATATTTTTGGAACTCAAAGATATGGCCACAAAACCCATTTCTAACCGTTGGATCTTGTATCCTCGGTTCATAATGGCCATCATCGACAGCCAGCTTCAAGCTGAGGGACTTGTTGGCACTGGGGTCCCTGCCATGGCTGTTCTAGCCGAGGTATACTCCAGGTACAACACCGACCACACACTCAAACAGGCTGCCCGGCTGCGAAAACCCACGTAGCAGGAACCCACAGCCTCCACCTCCAAATCCAAAGTCCCCACCAAGCTAAGAGCCAAAAAGAAGCCCAAAAAGGCCAATCAGGGAAATGAGTCCCCTGAGGATGCCCCTGCAACACAAAGGCAGGATGTGGCTGCTGGTTCGATTCTCCCAGCAGCTACCATGACTCCACCCACCACAACCGCACAGGTTTCCTCTCAACAGGAGCCTGCTGCAACCACTACTGGGGCACCCACACATCTGGGGTCTTTCTCACTTGAGGAGACTGCCATTGAAATGCACACTCCTCCCCATGTGCACTCTGCTTCAAGCCCATCTCCCACAGAAGCCGCCTACAAAGTCCTACCCTAATAATTGCCAAAGTGTTGACCCACCTGAGCACTCCACCCTCTCCCCAGAAACCTATTACAACTGGGGAGACTCCAACCGAAGAGAGGGTGGAAACAAGTGCTGGTGGAAGCCCCCAACACAGAGAATCACATGTCCAATCTCCCAGTGTGGCTAGGGAGATAGGACATTCTGGTGAGGCTGCCACTTCCCCTGCATCAGCACATGAGCAGGGAGAAGCTGGTACAAGCAATAAGACCTTACCAGAGGCAACTGCCGATGATGGATACAATCCGGAGGCTGGAAGTCCCCAGTACCAAGAACAAGGGGCACATGCTACTACTGAGCCACACTCAGAGCATGTATATCCTGACACAGTCAGGAGGTCAGGTGATTCAGTGCAAACTGATGATGACCTGAGCTTCTTCTTTGACGTGGTTGCTCAAAACACTATCTTAGAGGATGAGATAAGCAGACTCAAAGAGCTGCTTGCTTAAATGACTCAAGATAGAAGTCCATCTGCCACCATTGACCCACAGATGGCACCTTCACCCAAAGGTCTCCAAAACACTCAACCACTCCCAAAAACTCGGCCACCTGCCCCTGCTTCTGGCACTAGCTCTCAGGGTTAGAACCCCCCTGAGCAGCTAGATGCTATCCTCCAGAAATCCCTGCCTCTCATCACACCCATAATCACAAAAATTGTGATGAAAACCATTGATGAGAGGCTTCCCACTCATATCCAACCTCTGGTGGAGGTTGCTGTTACTAAAGCACTTGCTGAGAGTCAAACCCCAACCAATGCACCTAAAAAGGGGGAGACCTCAGTGCAAGTTAAGAGGAAGAAGGGAGAGGAGGAGTTAGAAGTAGAAAGAAAGGAGGTGATTGAGAGGGAGAAGGTTGAGGAGGCTAAGGGGAATGGGAGGGAGAAGGAGGAAAGAGCTGAAAAAGAAGTGTCTGGAATTCAAAAGGATTTTAGTGTCGCTTATCAAAAGAAAGAGAAGGTGAGGGAGGGTGTTGACTCTGATCTAGCAGCCCTTGTCAAGGAGGTTGATGCTGAGCATAGCCGATCAATGGACTCTGTCATTGATCAACTGTTCAGGCAAGGCTTTGACAAGGACACTGCCTTGCTAGATCAGGAGATCAGAAATATAGAGAGAAAGGAGATTGAGTACCGATGGTCTACTCATAGCCAAGAGGACAAAAAGAGACTCGAGGCTATGAGTAGATTCATTTCGAAGTATTTGGGCAGGCCAGTCCTTGATGTCAAAGCATGGACCAGGGACAGAATCTTGGCTATAACCACCAAGATCTGTTCAGCTGGTGATTTCACCAAAGGACTGGTCGCTGAGGCCCTCTCTGAAGCCGGTGCTGGGAACAGGACCCTGCTAGTAAAACAAACCAAACCTGCTCTTATTTCTAGGTTACTAGCAGTGCCTGCCAACATTCCCACACCAACAACCCAAACACAACCCACAAAACCAACCCCTTCACCATCAAAACCCGCAGCCAATGATCCACCCTTGAAGAAGAAGAGAAGGGTGTTGAGGCTGCAAGAAGAAGAAGAAGAGGAGGATGAGGAGGATAGACTGCCCCTGTCTGCAGTCATTCCTTTACCCAAAGCCAAATCCAAACCCATCACTCCCACCTCACAGAAGGATACTATGAGGGTTAAGCTAGAGGAAGAGGAGCAGCAAAGACTACATGATGAGGAGATGCTGAAAAGCATTGACAAATCCTATGCTGCTTCTACTTCCATTATAAATATGAAGAAGGAAGCTTTGAGACTCTTCACTCTCAAGCAAACCTTTCAATATGATAAGGAGAGAGTGAGGACTTGGCCTGATCCTAGGATGGCTCACAGGATAATTAAGAAAGATATGCCTGTGAGATACAAGAGCCAATTTAAGAAGATTGTAGATGAAGTGATCTCTGTGGCTCTTGTAGTAACACCCTGGGAAATAGTAGAGGAGTTCGAGAGAGCCTATAGAGCCAACCAATCACCCCAAACAATGTTAGATAATAGGGTGGTTAGGAAAGGGTTGGTCTATAAGAGGCTTGAGAACTTCCACAGGGATGAGCTCAACCTGTTGTTGGAAGGAAGATATCCAGATGAATTTGCATATAGGCAACTCACAACAGTTGAGCTCAAGAACGGAAAACAGGTCAAGTTCATCTCAGAGCTGTACGGCCGTGAGGGGTTATTCGATGGTGTGGCTGAAGACCTGACTAAAGAAGAACAAATGATTTTCCTTCAAGCCTACACCAGAGAATCCTACAGGCTTGTACGAGGGAGGTAAGTCTCATGGATAGGATAACAGCCCTGTGTCCAGTTCCACAAGACAGGGCTCCCATCCATACTTAGCCAAACAAATTTCAGAGACTTTCTCCCAGGCCAGTGCTTATCAGGGTCAACTTCTGATCTGATCCAGAAGGAAATAGACCAATATTTCTGCCAACAATAAGTGGGATAATAAATAACTTAGAGGTTTTGGCTGCATTGGTTCAGGGGGAGTTTGTTGGACCAAAAGAACCAATGAACCAAGATTAGGAAAATCTCTAAGTCCCACATGACATCACAACAACTGCTAAAGACCTTCATCAGCAGTTTGACAAAGTCTGAAGAATCAACAGCTGAAGATCAAAGATCTGAAGTACAACAGCTGAAGATCCCAAAGTGCTGAAGATAAGTACTGAAGTCTGAAGTACTTATAAATACAAGTACTGAAGACTTCAAGTACTGAAGACAAGTGCTGAAGATCAAAGTCTGAAGAACTGAAGAACTGAAGATCAACTGCTGATGCACAAAGTCTGAAGACAACGACTGAAGACATCAGCTGATGACAACTACTGAAGTCATCAGCTGATGAATCATCTGAAGATTAAAGTCTGAAGACCAAAGTGCTGAAGCTTCAGAGTTTGTCACAACAGCTGAAGAAGTCTTCTTCAGTTGTTGTGATGGTTTTCGCTTTCAGTAGTTTTATATTTTTCCTTTCAGTAGTTTGTACAACAGCTGAAGAGTTTGTTCTTCAGCTGTTATAGTTCAGTAGTTATAAACGACTGAAGAGTTTGTTCTTCAGTCGTTGTAGCTTTTCAGTAGTTTCCCTTTCAGTACTTGTAATAGATAGAACACTTAGGAATTTTGTAAGAAGATGTCAGCTGTTGTGACATCTTCAGTAGTTGTGCTCTATCAGTAGTTAGTTAAATAACTGTTTAATGTCAGTGGAATCTGACAACAGCATGGGTCTTTTGCCTATAAAAGGGCAGTGACCTGATTGTATTCCACGCCGAAACATGTGAAATAAACAGAATATTACTCATTTTTATGCAGAATTATTCTCTCTACAATTTACTTTACATGCAATATTCCTTGTGTTCTTGCATTAATTGCTAATTATCATGCTAAATCCGCTGCGAACACAATCTAATTGATCAAACTAGAGGCTGAGATCCTGTCAAACACTGAGTTAGAACTCCTTACAATATCAATTTACAAAAAAAAATTGTATTCAAATCACCCCAAATATCACAAACAACGCCTGAGAGAACACATCATATATACGCCGCCCATCAAATGTAGGAGCCAATGTAGCAGCTGGAGTGGGAAGTAGAGGCCTGAGGTCTAGATCACATTTGATATAACATATCATTTGTAAACATTAGAAAAGGTAAATTGAGATGAAGAAGTCCTAGTGGGTCAACCCAATCCAACCCGAGATGTTTTATTCTTTACTCAACCCACTTGTTTTCTGGATAGATAATCCTTTTCTTTTAAGGACTTTTTCCTCAAAATATTATATAGTGTAAAATACAATATAGGAAAAATTATATATTTCATCAATTAACAGAATTCATGATCATTACCTATTTGGCAAGACCCGTGATCTGTTGTTACACCTATAGTTAGAAGTTACCCCATTCACACTAAAGATCACTTCTTCATCAGCTCTTCTACCAAGGACACCCTATAATTCATGCAAATAGATGTTGTTTGAAAATCAATGTATGGTCATCTGATGGAAAACCACATTGTTTTCTTGCTTAACCATGTGGGATGAGGGTCATCTTTTGGACTACATCATGCCCTGGTGTTAGTGTCTGCATCACAACCAAATATGCCACATTACTTCAAAGTTGAAGTGAACCATTTTTATGGTAAAAACATTCTCATTTAAACTATGTGCAAGACAAGGAAATGTTAAGCCCATGTTCTTATTATTTATTAAACATGTATACAACTTCCTTTCCAAACACCAAAAAGTTAAAACCAAGAAGTAAAGTAAATGAAAAGTTAACATCACTGCCTTTAACATCTATGATTGTCGATACTAAATAGGGTCCATGATTGTATCAATTGTTCAAATTATCAAAGCAAGTTACCTTAATAAGAACTCTATCGTTAAGAGGCCACAAATCCTTAAAGTCATATGTTGAGGCATATGATCGAACAACTTGTGTGCGCAATTTAAGAACATCTATTTCAACATAAATTGGAGGGATGGATGTGCGTACATACAATTAATCATCAGTATCTCTTTTAATATCCAAAGTAGAAATCACACATCAACAAATCATGATAGAATAAGAACAATAAAAGAAGAAATCAATATCTATAAACGTAAACTAAATTTCATCAGGTTTATTTAAGAAATCAAACTCCAGAACTTGCCTTAATACCTTATTGCATCGAATTTGATTGAAAACTCTGCATCATTAACATCGAAATGATCAGAATCCCCGCATCTTTGATGATTTGGATGCTAATATGAAAATCAGAAACGAAATGATTGTTCAAATACAGTAGCACCGGAACGCGTCGTCGGAGTATGTAGAACCCAAAGTTAAGCACCAATCTAAAGCAGCTTTCTAGCGTATTTGTCTTGCAGGTGCACATCTTCTTCCATAGCCTTCGACGAACCCAAACATATATAATATAATTGAATAAGAGCTTTTTTCCTTTTATCTCTCCTAACCAGACGCGAGGAGGAACTGAAAACCATCAAAGTGGAGCATATGAAAGAGCGTGTGAAACCACCTTCAAATAAGAAGGTATGTGGTGGTTATTAGTGAGAAGAAAGGGGGACGTGGGAGAATAGATCGGACAGAGCACGTGGGGAGGGAAGATCAGAGGGCGATGCTAACCGCCTCAAGAAGCTACTCCGACGAAGATGCAGGAACGTGGGGAGGGTAGGTCGGAGAGGGCCTGCAACCTCCGAGCAAATCCCAACTTCCCAATTTATACGGATCAGATTCAAAGAACGTGCATATAGACGGTCCAGATTGCATCAAATTTGATAACTGTTATCCAGCGACCATCTATCTATTATAATAAAAGAGTAACTTGGTATGACACGTGTTACCACCATAATTCTCCTCATCAAAATTTTTCCACCTCTCTCTCCTATTAAATAATTACCGTAATTACTAATAATATTTTTTAATATTTTTTAGATTAAAATGTTTTTTTATAAATTAAGAAAAATATTTGTTATTAATGTTATTTCAAAATATATAAACTTTTATAAGTAATATTTTTTTCTAAAATATCAAACTTTGTTAAAAATATGATATATTATAAAACTACTATTTTTAAAAAGTAAATTATTTAAAAACCAAAAATAATTTAGTTTAGGAGTTATGATAATAAAATATTTTAAAAAATGATATTTTTATACGGTTTGTTTTAGAACAAAATATTATTTTTAAAAAAAATTAAAAACAAAGTTATAAAATGTCGATATCACTGTTTTATTACTTATAGTACTTACTTATACGTAATTTCAGTCATATCATATTTTAAAATATTATTTTATTTTCCATAACTTTTATTATATTAATATTTTATTTATTCAACCCGTGTAATACACGGGTTTTCTAAAACCAGTTAATATATATAATGTTATTTGAAGCTTACATATACTCAGAATCAAGTTACATAATTTTATAGAACTGTAACCAATTTTTAAAAATGCTTCAATTATGTCATTTAAGTTTAAAAATCGTTTTATTTAAGTTATCAACTATCATGTTTTATTTAAATTATAGGTTTTAACTTTTTTTTTGTTTCAATTAGGATTTTTTTTTTCTTTTTTTATGTAGATGTGGAGTGATGACATGAATTTTAGGGTTTTTTTTATTGTTTTAATATAATTAATTAATATATCTATTTTAATTTTTTAATACAATGATATAACAAAATGAACGAAAATTATATATAACCCAAATAAACGAATAAATAGATAAATAAAATATATCAGTTTGCGTTAAAGAAATATTCAACATCTGACTCATCACCACGTGTCCTCCTCCTCCTTCCTTTGCTCCTCCTATTTCTCCTCTTTCCCCTTATCCTCCGTTTTCCACCTTCCAAACATTCAATGGAAAACAACAATCCACCGTCACCACCACCGTCGCCGCCACCGTCACCGCCACCGTCGCCGGAGCTCCGATCCTCCTCCTCCGCCTCATCACTAACCTCTCAGCTTTTCGGTGACAATGACTCACCGCACTCCTCCTCCGCCATTTTCGCTTCAATTCTCCCTCCGACGTCGACGGTATTTCACTCTTCTTTTTCAATCTGTTTGTGTTTGATATGATTTACGTTTGATTTGTGTTGTTAATTCGATCGGAGATGACATTAATGGTGTTCGTGAGATGATATGTTATTTGGTAGTTATACGTGTCTTTTGGTTTTTGTTTCGTCTTCGTATCGTGTTGATGAAATTGAATCGTTAGTAGCGATTGTTTTGGTTTTGTTCTTAATGTGTTTTCGTTAGTACGTGTTTTGTTTTTGTTCTTTGGGGTTGATTAATTAGCTAGTTAAACCCTAGCTAGCTAGTATGGGTTTGCATGCTAACTTTTTAAAGCGTTAATTAATATAAGTTAACTTGCTTTTAATGATGTTGATTTTTCTAATTTAGATCTTCTAACGTAATGTGAGAAATTTGAATCTTAGTTTTCCGTGTTGAATGATTTTGAAACGTCGGATCTGTTGGAGTAACTAATTGGATCAAACTGAACATATATGTAAACACACGTATTTGAAGTAACATATTTAGACACTTTTCTTATTATTGAACTCGACTAATGAAACTAAATACATAACTTTATATTTATACTAGACAAAAGCTAATTCTAAACCTACTCAAACACTATTTAAATAATCAATTAGATAAACTAATATTTATCTATTCCTAACAACAAACTGATAATTACTAACTTTTACATCAAACTTTAGTTTCACTCTTTGACGTTTTTACTTTGTCCAAAATAACACATTATGAACATAAATATAGGGGGTGTAAGCATGCAATGTATGCAAGTGTGGAAGTAAACGAATAGAAGGAGGATAACTTGCTCTAAGATTTCTATAATTATATTGAATACGTCACGTTAGAACCTTAAACTTTTGATGCTTTTTACTTACATGTACGGTATTAGGAGAATATCTAGCTTGTTCTGTTGCTTTGATTGTTTCACTTTGAGATCCACAAACTAGTTTAATATTGATTTTAGTAGTTTGCTTCTAATTTTCAAAGGGAATATCTACATATTTTCACAAATGTGCTGATTAGTACGTTGCATCAAACAGATATATAATAAAAATGTGTAAAAAATGTTCTTCTTTGGGTTAAAAGATATGATCAAGAATTCCGATATGTGATGCCAGTGTTGTATCTATGTCAATTCGTGGTCAATTGGGATTATATGACGTACCCATCCAATGTTGAGTTGGCTGCAAATGGTCAATAAAGGCGCTGGCTTTTAAATGTTATTCGTTTCGTCAATTTTGGGTTGAGTTGTTCCTTGTTTGTTTGATTTATCTTTTTCGTCATTTATTCATTCTTGTTCATTTGTTAAAGTATTGTTGAAATATTTCAGATGGCAGGATACTCCACTTGTGTACGATGCTCAAAACCTATTCAGTATGAAGCCTTCGATAGCCAGGTCTGGTACACAGTTCATGGATCTTCAGGTCAGCTCAAAACATATTTTTATTTTTTGGTTACTCTTAATGTTACATGCTTTCTGCATAGTCACATGAAACTTGCAATGTATCGTTAGATGCATATTTTGATGAAAATTGATAGCAATCCGTCATATGTTGAAAACACATCCATTGAGAAAACATGAAATTTTATTACTGTAGTCCTCGTTATCAATCTTTTCTGTTATGACTAGGAAACTGTAATTTTAGAACTCTCTTGTCGCATATTATAACACGTAAACTTCTTAGACGTGGCAAAATGGGGTGCCGGGGTGGGTTTTGTAACTGGTTAAAATGTCTTCTAAAGGAGGTCGAATCAGATGGACCCAAAATACATTATGTTTAAAATTTTAATTGGTTTTTAACTTTTTATCGACATATACTGTATGAAGAATGACTTTCATCCGTTCCGTCTTACACTATTTTTTCAAATATTTTTCTTGTTTGGCACATTATTTATAGAACATAACCTCAACGAACCCATTCGTAAGTAAATAGGATGATGTTGCCGCGTCATATATCTCATTTTTTTCATCCTTTTTTGTCGAATCTGGAGCAGCACAGAATGTTGCTAAGAACACTGTAAATGCAAACAACGGTGTAATGAACATGGAGAGAAGATCAATCTTTCAAGAAAGAATAGAACCATGTCCCCTAAGTTCATCAATTTACTACGGTGGACAAGAAGATATGTATGTTCGTTCAACTGATCGCACCTCCAAATCATACCCTAAAGTGAGTCCAATATACATTTGTTACCTTTGACCACCCGATCAAAACTTGACCGGTGAAATTTGACCAAATTACCGCTTTTACTCTTTTTAGTTTTTCATAGAAGGGGATTCGAAGGATGATCCTAACCATCTGCAGATTGCTACTAGAGGAAACTGGTGGCAAGGTCAGTTCTAACCATTTCTAAGTATATCATCAAGCCTTTACTATAAAGGTGTCAAAACAGGCGGGTTAGATTTAACGTGTCAAAATATGTTTTATTAGTATGGATCGAAACATTTTTTGTTTAAAATCTTAAAATGATTAGGAGGTTTTCCGATTAAGAATAGTCTCTAGGCCGCATTTTGTCTTACCTTTTTTCTATTTAGTTAATTTATTTATTTTATTTACCCGTTGGTCCACTAGAGATGAAAGACATCTAGAGTTGATCGATTAATAAGTAAAGGAGTCGGAATTTTCATCTCTAATCAACTGTATATATGGTTTTAGTTTGCGGATTAAGCTTGAATTAATTTTGTTCAACATTGCATTTTTAAAGTTGTTTACATTGCACTTGTGCAGGATCGCTTTACTATTAAGATGTTTCCCTCCATCCCCATGGTATCAAGGTAGATTCTCGTCCTACGATTAAAGGCATCCATTTACTTTAATTATCTTCGTTAGAATACAATTTGACACATTTCTAAAATGTTCTTCCACCTCCTTCTTTCAATATGTACATGCATGCATTTGTCTGTTTACTGGTTATAGGGGTGATAATTTTGACTCAATTACTCAGGCATCGGTCGGATTGGGTTGTGCTTGATCTGTAATGGGTCAAATTGATCAAGTTGATCTTTTAATGTAAAAGCGTGGGCGGAACTAAGTAGTCAAGTTAACCCATCGAAGTTTGTTTCTTATATAGCAAATATACGTTTAAACCTTAGTGACCTCGATTACCTTTTGAAGGTATCCCATAAAAAAATAGGGAGAAAAAACAAAAAAAGGGAATATTTGATCAAATGCTTAGGAAAATATAGACCAACAACTGGAATATCCACAAATTTTGATGTATATATCCTGGAATTTCTAATATATGACAAACAATTTTAATGATGTTTTAACATGACACACTTTTAAATTTAGGTTCATTTGTAGAAAGTTGAAATCACCATGAAATAACTTGTATGAAAGTTGTAAATCAAATAAAAACGTTAGAACTAGCCTAAAAAACCAAAACATTTTGATGACCCGACTTAACCCGGTTAATTTTTTTTATGACCCCACCCAGAAAGAAACTTCTTAATAGACGTTCAATAATAGACATTCAAAGACCAAAACTTGTGACCCCATTAAAAGAAATTTCTGGCTCCGTGATTGGCTAAAAGTGGAGTGAGTCAAATAGGATGAAACTTGAAAGACGCCCAAAATCCATTTTCAATGCATACAAACAAATAAACATATTACATACCTAGAAATTAACTCAATAGAAGGGTGGGATAAGAAAAACCTTTCTGTCTATCCTAAAGAGATAGAAAGGCCGTACCCACTTAGACGCATGACTCATTTTCGGTGCATACAACCTTCGAAACCTTTTTTCCAATGATTTAGATTATTATCATAATAATATTGTTATTTAACCATAATTATACGTTACTTTGTAATTCATTTGTCAAATCTATAGAAAGGGGGCAAAAAACCGTCTCCAAGCCTGCAGGTCAACCCAACCAGACATTGCATACTTTTTCACGACTTGTTTTGACCCATGACTCAACCTGACGAACTCGTCCATTTTGAATCTCTAATATTTGTTTTTTACTCTGAAGGTTACTTTGTTATTTGTAAATTGTATCTGTGAATAATTTGGATGATAATCATGCAGAAAATTCATGGAGTCCTGGTAGCAGTTTGAGGTTTTTCTTGCATATGTGAAGATGATATAGTTACTTGTTCATCTTTCTTTCTTTTTTTCCGTTCTGTAATGGTGGTGAGAGCTTGGTTTTATCGTGGTTCTCACTTACAAAGGGCAAGAGCATATGTAGTCGCAAATTCACTCGCTCGAAGATCGAGAGATATAAACGTTTTTGTTTCTTGGACTGAGTTTTTGCGCTTCGAATAACAAAGTTTTATAGGCCAAATGATCAGCTTCATCCAATGAGTATCGTACATTCTTAATATTGTGCGTCTTTGCTTCGATTTTGGTTTGGAAAATTTTGACAACTCGCGCGATGTGGTTTGTTTGGTTCAGCTCATATCTAGTACTATGGAAATGAGATAACTCAGAATCAAATCATTAATAGTTATAGAACTTGAGCAGATTGTCTAAATTAACGTCTGGTATTAAAAAAATCTTGATCTTTCTTTGGATCTTTAGCTATCTAAAGTTAAAGTAAATGGGTCCTAATTAAAGTCAATATTTTTGTATGGAGAGCTCAAATGTGTCGGATTCCAACAAAGAATGCTTTAGTTCGTAGAAGTACGCTTTAGTTCGTAGAGACGTTTCTATAGATATAAACGAATGCTCATTGTGGCTTCAAATGGAGGAGTTGGCAGAGTATTTGTTTACATAGCAAATGATATCACAATGGTGTCGCATCTGTTTACTTCTTGTTAACTTTGCCGTGTTAACATGGCAAATGATATTGCAACGGTGTCGCATCCCTTCATCTTTGCGTTTTTGGTTGGTGACTTGCTAAAAATAACCGTTTCAGTCATATTAGAAGTGAAAAAAAAAGATTGTACATGCTATTATTTTTATATCATGTTGGTTATTTGGAGGGAGTGAAATGAAGGCATTTTTAATAAAAAGAAACCGTCAATTGAGAACCCTATCAAGGAGATCAAGACTATGGTCGGGGATTCTTGTGAAAAATTGATCCAAATAGGGCTGCAAACGACTCGAACAAACACGAACAGGGCCTAGTTCGTGTTTGTTTACTAAAAAATAAATTTGTTCATGAACTGTTCACGAACACTTACCGAACGGGTTTTCTTGTTTGTGTTCATTTATTAAGGAAATGAAAATGTTCATGAACTGTTCACGAACACTTATCAAACGTAAACGAACACAAACGAAATCAAACGAAAACAAACAAATGTTTACGAATATGACAAACACAAAGAAGTTCATGAACACAAACGAATACAAATGATCACATATTTATTTTAGAATAAAATTATTTTATCACAAAATTTATCAAAAATAAATAAGCACGTAACATAAATATCCAAAAACACTTGGCATACTTATCATAAAAATAACTAACACAAAAATTAATAATATAATCAGACTCATTAACGAATATAAACGAATACATTATCAAACGTTTATGAGCGGACATTAACGAACATAAACGAACACGTTATCGAACATTCACGAACATAAATGAACGAACACGGCTTGTGTTCATGTTCGTTCGTTTAACTAAACGAACAAAATTTTCTTGTTAGTGTTCGTTCATTTACTAAACGAACGAACATAAGTAAACTTCCACCGAACAGTTCACGAACTGTTCGCTGAACGTTCAGTTCATTTGTAGCCCTAGATCCATGGTAAAGCTTAGATTGGAAAGAATGGTGTAATTTTAAGTTTTAATTTCTGATTGTATTTGAAGGCCGGTGGTCTTCTAGCCTCTTGCTAGAGTTTAATTTCTCATTTTCTAATATGATGAAAATGACAATTTTTGCAAACTTTTGAGAGCCGAATACAAGAAAAAAAAATTTAGATGAAAATGACAAATATAACAAATCACAGGTAGGAAAACAACAATTCACTCTATACTTAATTTACTTCTACTTATTCAAATGATATTGTATGCTTTCGCGAATTGCAACTTAATGGGTTAACCTTCTCTCATGTGTAGAGCGCATTTTCTGGGTTAGATCCAAAGAAAGTTTCAGGCCATATTATTGGTTTTTGGGAAATTTGATTTTTTTTTAACTTGGTTTGAATACAATCATAATTTGATAAATCAATTCAAATCCGGGTAACTAGGAAAAAAGTAAACAAAATAACAAATAAAAATAGGTATGAACATCCTAGGTCCACTTAGTTTGAATTTGATTCAAATAAGAACTCGATTTGAATGAATGGTAAGGTATTTCCTGTTATTCTAGTCCGATTTGAATTATAAACACGTTAGGGCCACTATAGTCTCTAGACTAGAGAAGTCTCTTCCTCCGTGATACTGCTTAAGTCCCAACATTCACTCCATAATTTTTTTAGCAACAACACGATTATGTTTTAATGTTAAATGACATAGTTTATATAAAAACCAAAGATTAAAAATCTAAGCTAAGCAACAAACGTAACAAAATGGGCCAATTGACTTTCCTAAAACAAGTATATCTCATCAAACATATTAATTCAACCTTATTGATATAGTCATGCCAAGTACATATGAAAAAAAAATCAACATCTAACAAGCTGTTGATAGTGCATCGTTGTTATTGTTACCCGATTTCACGATCACTCTAAAGAAAAAAAACCCTAGCCCATGTCCCACCACGGCCGCCAAAAACACCCCTACATTAAACGACATCAACGCCAACATCACCATGAACCCAAGCCCGACCCGTAAAGTATACACCAAAGTTTGAACCAGACCCGAGCTCACATCATCCGATTTCCTCATCCTAAGATTACAATGAGCTAGCCATTCGCCAAAAGGGCGAGAGAGAACACGAAAACAACCGCCAATGCGTACATGCCCAACCTGGTTCCAGGCCAACTCTTAAAAAGAATCAACGCATCTTTCCCCCAATAAAAAGTCATGTGCATCATCATTTTCTTTTTCCTAGGCATCCCCATTGTCGTGTTGAAGCCGTGCATCATCGGTGGTGGAGCCATCATCAATCTATCGATCGATCACTCACGTTTTCATTCCAAAAAACGTTGGTATTCTTGATATTAAATAGTGATTACGGTAGACGTCGTACAAATGGATCTAGAATAGTTTGATAGTACGATGTTGATGTTTTAAAATGTCGTACATAGGATACAATGGATTTGAGTCGTTAGTGCCGAGGATACCTCGATTGTTACTATAACTATACACCTATATAAAAGGTATAAGAAGTTACAAAACACCCCCATGTTCTTTGGGTGATTTATTGGAAAACCCCTATGATATTGAATAGGAAATTTGAAACAACAATCAGGAGTTGAAATTAAAAACATGACATGTTTTGTACTTTTGTTGTACTTTAAGTGACTATTATTACTAACCATGTTTAAGGTGACTAGTGAGTACAGGTTGATAATTAACGTGTGTCTTGAATTAGTTGTAGTCTTGTAGACTTGTTATTATCAGGCATGTTTTAATTATGTGAAAAGATTAATTACTTATTTAAGTTACGTTAGTAAAATTTTGATTTGATGTTTTAATGTTATGTAAGTTGATTGACAATCCTGAATACAAGAAGTCAGATGGTGTACTTATGCTTTATTATATGAGTTTACATAACATACATTGTAGTTTAAGAGATACTTTAATTGAATTATAAAAGCGTCCAGAAAACAAAACACATTAAGTCATTAATTGTGATATGGGCTTGGCTAATATCATTTTGAATAAGTTTATTATCTAATATTATTTTACCCCATTAGCTCTCTTTTGACGTTGAACTCGCACACATTAAACTACTCTTAAACTTATATCACCTTGTACCAGTTGCATACTAGCCCTTTAGTCATTAGTTTAATCGTAGATAAAAACTACGGGGTGTAAAAACTTGACTTTTATATTTATCTGTATAAAAGACATTAACCTTATTCTGAAAAGTGAAAACATTTAAAATCATGTCATGTTCATGTTGGGTTCCAATTTGCCTCGTTTTATGTTCATTTACAATGAGTAATAGCTCGGTCACTTAGTAACAATCTGATGTAGCGCACGGAACGAAATCGAAGTACTATCACGTTGATTTATCGCGAATACCCGTGAAGTTCTTCACCCAAACCCCAAATTCAACCAAAGAGTCACGAATTTGAAAAGACTGAATTTTAGTTCTCAATAATGTCAAGTGTCTTTTTACATTACATGAACTCAACTTAAATAAGCAAACAAACATTTGGAATGGGCCTAAAACAAACAACCCTAGGTCAAACAAAAGCCCAAAACAAAACCCGAAAACTAGAAAAAAAAACATAAGAGTGGCCCAAAAACCCATTTAGAGACCTTATTTCAGAAAATTAACGGGATAACCTGCCTACGGCTGGTTACCATTGTGACAACCCGGAAAATTTCGGTAAGTTTTAGGATTTAAATTTTAAAATTCTAAAACTTGTTTATAATTATTTTATGAATAAGTAAAGTAATATTAATAATAATAATAATGTAAATAATAATAATAATAATAATAATAATGATAATATTGTTATTAATAATTTGTAAAGATTATTAAGAAAATAAACAAATTTTAAAAATAAATTGGATTTAAAAAGTCCAGGGGGTATTTGTGCAATTAATGAAACATAAATTAAAATTTATAACATAAAATGATAACATATTAAACCACAGGGACCATTTGTGTAATTTTTTAAAAAATCCCAACCCACCGCCCATCCCCGTCGACTTCCCTCCGGCCAACATTCCGACGAGGCTCCGGCGAGCCCACAGCAGCCAAATCACTCGATTTCACTCGAATTAAACGTTCCCAACACATTTTTGTGGGTGATTCGAACCTGGGCCTCACTTCAAATTAAAAATTGGAGTGCGTTTACAACCAAACCCACTTCGGCCGAAAGCTTGTCCACTACCGAGCACTAAAACACTAAATTAATCTAAATAATCGAATATAAAGGATCGGTTATCTGCTCATAAACAACTACCATTCTCAATATCACTTGAAAAACCACAAACTACCTCCATCGATTATCATCTTCATCATCGACCTGTTCTTGGTGCCTTCTGCATCAATTCAAACTCGAAACAGGTAATTGAACATACCCACATACTCGTTTCATCGTGGGGAATAAAAGCCCCATGGAGTGAATCGTTAACAGAAACGAATCGAGGATCAATTTGGCAGATCTTCGAATTAGGGTTCTTGGTGGATTGGGGATTGCTCAACCGATTGTGTTTAAAATAATTGGGAACCAAGAACCATCGCGGCTGTAAGCCTGGTTCACTAGTTCCCCAAGCACATTCCAACCCTGAGGTCCCGGGTTCGACCCCGGGCACCTCCAATTATTTTTTAATGCCTTTCTCAGCCTTTTAAAATTATAAAAAATTTCTAAAAATTATAAAATAACTTTTATAAATTTTGTGTATTTTAAAATTTACCTAAGTAATTTTCTATAAAATTTATTTATTAAAAATACCTTAATAATTTTTATAAAATATTATTTATAAATGTTATAAATAGTCATTTTTAAAAAAATGGACTCTAAATAATAATTTAAATTATTAATTTATTATTGGACACTATATTATCTTTAATTATGGATAAATCATGATAATTGTGGAAATTATAAAGATTTTATAATTTCATAAATTATTTACAAACGTTATTTTAAGTTGTTTCTTATAAATATACTAATTACAGGTGTAGATTAATAATAAATAAATAAATTAAAACTTGTAAATATTACTTATTTGATAAATACAAATTAGATTTTATAAATTTAATTATAAAATCTTATTAAATTAAATACAAACTTACATATTTAAATAATATCTAAAATATATTTAGAACATAATGATATATTAAAATCATTATTAAATTAATCAAATGAAATACAAATCTTAGTTATTAAAGAATTAACAAAAATAATTAAATGATTTAATTATATGTTTATAACAAATCCCAGAAAACCAAATCCTAGATCAATTGAACACCAGGTTCGAGATCTAACTTATTTAGGTTATGGATTTATATCTATTTGCTTATGTGAATTATAATTCCTTAGGAGGAATTTACTAGCTTGTCAACACCACACAAGAACTGAGGTGAGTTCATACTTAACTATTCCCTTTTTAATCATTTAAATATTTTGGGGATGAATACATGTTGTAATTGAAATTTCAAATTATTTTGTGTATTATGTTAAATAATAATTCGATCACATTTATGATTACATATGGTTACTATGAAAATCCTTTTCTGTATACTGGACTATAAACAAGCAGGGATCTTTTGGATAGTACTATCGGGGAGTGACTTACCCCCATAAAGGTTTGGACATGTGGTCCTTACCAAGATGCACAAAGATCTTATAAGTCATTCGGGATGACTGTTCTGTGTTGAGAAGGCAAATGTGCACTATGTAAAGTTTGCCATTATAGTTCCACTTACAACCCATATAAGGATAAATGTAAAGAGAGGATTTGCGCCCTCTGATTTGAATTATTATAACTAATATAATATGCTATATATATAAAAGGAAAAGGGAAAATTAACTATGATACATGGGCAAAACCTAGGTAGAGGTTTTGTTGGCTTGTACTTAGTTAGTATATGGGATAGTGAGTTCACCTATTGTAAAGGGGTTCCATTAAGACTATCCATATATGGAGTGATATCACGGATATCTCAAGGCTCAATTGAAGTTATGAAATGACCATATCTTCACAAAATAAACCCTACTTTGAATGATAATGGATGATTCATCATATATGTTTTACTCACCTATGAACTCACCAACCCTGTGTTGACACTTAATTTACATGTATTCTCAGGTATCTACTAGGAGCTTATGGACCTGCACGTAGGATCATATAAGAGCTCAAGATACATATTGCTTATTATTTGAGATATGATTAGACGTATCGTTATGAAACAAACTATCTTTTATTTCCGCTACGCATAATATTTATTACTCTGGATATCAATGGAATGATTATCTAAAATTTATCATATAGATAACTGCATCTCATGTGTGACTAATGTGTTCGATCCTGTTTGCTCATCTTTCCGTGATAAATTCCAGACCCGGAATTTGAGGGTGTGACAACCATAACGTGGCCCTCGTTTCCGCGGTCGTTTTAACTGGTGGCACGTCAGAAACGGAGACTCACATCCCAGGTTAGGCCTATTTTCGTGAAGCGCGGTCTTGAGCCTCCAAAAAGAGTAAGGCCCGGTTTTCAACACTTGGGCCCGCATCACAATCTATATAACTAATGACTTCAACTTAAATTAGTGATAATGATCATGATGTGGGTGTCGATAAAAACATAGGACGTGTGGTTATCATACATGGGTGAAGGTGTATTATGGGTGAGGTGATAATAATAGTGATCATGATGTGTGCTTATCACCTAACAGTCAAATTTGATGTCCCTTGTGAGGGCCACGACTATCGTGCCACCCACCTTCGCACCCCATCACGCGGCGTCCGTTGCAACAGGTGGTGGCACTCTATCACTGTGTCACAACAAGTGTTCTTAGAGAATGTAGAAATAAGAATGAGTAGTTGAGAATAATGAATAAATAAGATGAAAGGGTAGTGTAACACCCTCAATTTCATAATAATATAATAAGGAGGGTGCTACGAGTTGGGTATTTATAACAATGTAAAGATTACAAACACAGCGGAATTTTTATACATCATACATTAAAACTGTTTACATCATTAACAATTACTACAACACTTTAACCGACATTTCAAAACTTTATCAAACTTCATGTATATCTCTCCCAAAACCCAACATTTTAGCCAGTATCATACACCAGAACAGGAATTTAACTCGGTGGGGCACCATCACGAACACCTCTATTATTACCTGGCACGCATAAGAAAATAAACACTAAATCAGATAAACTGGTGAGTTCTAACAAACACCATATTTCAATAATAATAATTTATCAGCTGTTATAACATCGAATAATTCACAAACATCCACTAGTCCATTTATTTGTCCCAGTATTGATATGCTTATCGAATACCCACAAGGTAATTATGGACCTCTTTTTATCAATTCATTTTGGTGGGTCAAAACTCCACCTTGCGCGTACGGGTCAAAACTCTGTTTATAATTGGTGGGTCAAGACTCCACCTCACGCGGACGGGTCAAAAGTCCGTCTATAGTTGGCGTTGACGGGTCAAAACTCCGTCTATAGTTGGTGGGTCAAAACTCCACCTCGCCATTCACCACAATTTACCACTTTCAAACTCTTATTCACATCTTCATTTATTTATATGCATGCCAGTGCCCGATTTTGTCAAACAATATTGTCAAACATCATTAACACATTAAAAGGGCAATTAGAACTCACCTTAATGTTTTCAGCAACTGTTTACCAATCCAAATACACTATGGCAGCTAAAACTTTCCTTCTCAATGCAAATCTAAAACAATAACCCTAACTTAGTCAAATCAATTCTTAGCATATCACTTTATGCGACTGAGGTTATATGACTGGACTCGTTCGTACGATTGAACATGCGACTGAGCTTAGTCGTACGAATGAACCATACAATAGGGGTGCGAATGAGCTATAACAGGGTTTGTGCGAATGACGTCCATTCGTGTGATTGACTTATGCGACTGAGCTTCAGTCGCGCGATGTAAGGCCCCGTTCCCGGGCACCTCACAGTTGGTCATTCATCGCACATAAATCATACTCTTATTTAAATTATCGCAGCGGAATCATTAAAAGAACTTTTTCATTTTAATATAAATGCTTTTGCAAAGTAATACAACACTCATCACAAAATATCGTTGGTTTGCATTGCAATACAAAAACATTAACAAAAGAATGCCATCCCAAAAGAGCTGAGTAGCCGCCTTGTGCCATCCCCAGCAACAGTACCTGCCAACTGGAAACACATAAAAGGTCAGCGTTGCTGAGTGAGTTCTAGTTTTTTTTATAATAAACATACTTTATTATGAATAAAATCATTCTTTTCTTTCACGTGATTATACATCATACGTACACATAGATAATATCTTTATTATCTCTTTCGTTCATTCATTCATTCGTTCGTTACGTCTTTACTTGCACATTGGATATCTTTTGTACCAATACCATAGGCTACACCCCAATCAGTCTTAGCTACTGGGCCGAAGTCAACAAATGAACAACAAGGGTATGCCACAGTACTAGAGGTAAGCGGTATAGGCACCATGCGTATGGTCAATCACAAAGAAGGACCCGTTTTCCTTATCCAAAGCTTGCAAGACTTCTTTCGTTCGTTCATTAATGCATGTACTCGTTATCATATTTCTTTTTCATTCATTCATTAATACATGCATTCATCGTCATGTTCCTCTTTCATTATCTTTCACTTTACATTACATAATACTTTCGTTACATTTATTAATTATAACCCGTGAAGCCATGGAAAGATAAACACGTATCGAAACAGGGAACATCGACATTTACCAGTCATCAGTCATCACCATCTATCATGGCAACTTCATACTTAACATAACATACATCATACATACCATCATACATAAGCATCAATCATACATCATAACATGCCCATCATACCATCTATGACCTCAAAAAGTCAACTTACATAGCCCCGGGAATCTCCCAAGCCAAAGCCTACATTTCCATTTTTTCCCAAAAAGTCAGAAAATATTCTAAGTACTGATAACACTGTAGCAAATATGGATGACACTGTAGCAAATGTGGATGACACTGTAGCAAATGCGGATGGACTGTAGCAAATGCGAATGACACTGTAGCAAATGCGGATGGACTGTAGCAAATGCGGATGACACTGTAGCAAACGCGGATGACTGTAGCAAATGTGGATGACTGTAGCAAATGTGGATGACTGTAGCAAATGCGGATGACACTGTAGCAAATGCGGATGACACTGTAGCAAATGCGGATGACACTGTAGCAAATGCGTATGGAACTGTAGCAAATGCGGATGAACAAAAAGAAATGCGGATGAACAAAAGACTTAGCTGCTGAATGTTTAGCAAATGTCATCCCGGACCGCAGTCGTGATTTTCGACTTCCAAACCCTTTTAAACTCATTCTAAGCCCAAATAAACCCTCCTAATCCTTAGGAAAACATATTATGACACCATTCAAGCACGCACAAGCCCGAAATCACACTCTAAACACACTATACACAATCACACCCAAATGGGTCAAACACACACATTTTCATATACGAGTTTCTATGTGTTCCAGCCCCAAAATCAGTTAAAAACATGTAAAAGAGGGGTTCTAGAACTCACCTTTGCAGCTCTTGAGTATGGCTTCTCCCAAACTCGTTTGCAATTGAGTTCAACCGCCTAGAAACCCACTAAAAACACACACCCGAACACACACCACACACATAAGCATACAACCAAGGCAAGACCAGTTAAGAACACTTAAAAACCATGAATTTCTTACCTTGAATTCGACTTTTCAGCTCTTGTTCTTCAAAATCCGAATCTGCACTTTCTCTTTCTAAAAATCTGATGATTTGGGGTTGTAAGAAGAGAGTGGGCAGCCATGCCCACTTTACACCCACTTTTCCAACCTTTTGTCCTTTTTGACACTTTTTACCCCTCAACTTGGGTAAAATATCTTTTCTTTCTTTTTCTTCACTTTATTCTTTCTTTCCCCCTTTTTTTTTGAAGTCAAAAATAACCGGGCTGTTACAAGTCCACCCCCCTTAAATAGGTTTCGTCCCCGAAACCTGTTATTCCTCGAACAAACGTGGGTAATGATGTCTCATTTCTTCTTCAGTCTCCCATGTAGACTCAGATCCCTTTCTGTGCTTCCACTATACGCGCACAAGTGGGACCACTTTATTCCTCAATCTCTTCTCTTTTCGGTCAATGATTGCCACTGGTTGCTCCACATAATTGAGTCGTTCATCTACCTCGATGTCTTCCAGTGGTACAACCATGTCCTCGTCTACCAAACATTTCCTCAGATGAGATACATGGAATGTCGGATGAATTCCACTTAGTCTTCGGGTAACTCCAGTCTATAGGCCACCTCTCCTACTCGAGCAATAATTCGGAAAGGCCCTATGTATCTTGGGCTCAGCTTGCCCCGCTTTCTGAACCGAATGATCCCCTTCCACGGTGACACTTTCAACATAACTCTATCACCCACCTGGAACTCAATCGGTCTATACCGCTTACCAGCACACGACTTCTGTCTGTCTTTAGCTACCTTCATGAAAGCCTTCATCCTTTCCAACTTCTCAGTCGTAGCCTCGACCACTTCGACGCTCCCTAACTCTTTATGACCAATATCACCCCAACATACGGGTGTCCTGCATCTCCTACCGTATAGCATCTCATAAGGTGGCATGCCAATGCTGGCATGATAGTTGTTGTTGTACGAGAATTCTGCTACCGGTAAGTGATCATCCCAACTTCCTCCAAAATCGATCACGCATGCTCGAAGCATATCCTCGAGCGTTTGTATCGTCCTCTCAGACTGACCGTCTGTCCAAGGATAATATGCTGTATTAATGTGTACCCTCATCCCCATTGCATCATGGAATTGTAAGGCCCCGATCCCGGGCACCTCACAGTTGGTCGTCATCACCCATAAAACATACATTCTCATTTCATCATAAAAGCTTTTACATCATTGTCTTGATTACAAAATACAAGCTTTCTTTACATTGCCTATCTATACTATGATTGTTGCTGATGCGTAAGAAAACAAGGATAATCTCGTTTATTCGAATCCTCAGCAATCATAGGGTCATACAGCGACCTCTACCGAAAGAAACTAATAAAAAGAAAATATATTCTTCTTCATTAAGAAGATATTAAATTCAAACATATATTTTTCTTCATAAAGAAGATTTCTTAAATAATCCTGTTTATCAGGACTATCAAGAAATCTTGCACTTGCATGCAACATGATGTGTTGCGCGCATTACGGGCCCACAACACATGATGTGGCAGCATGATCAAAAAGTGAATGCCATCCCAAAAGAGCTGAGTAGTCGCCTCGTGCCATCCTCAGCAACACTACCTGCGAACTGGAAACACATAAAAAGTCAGCGTTGCTGAGTGAGTTCTAGTTTTATAGGTAGTATATAAAAATACCCTTCTTCTGTATTATACTATACTATACTGTATATGCGAGCACGCATCAACTGTGTGAACAAACAACGTTCGTTCTCTGTACTATATGCCTTGTCTGTAACTTTATCTTTATGTTTCACTTTCTATGTGGACCAGTGAACGATACCCCAACTATATGCGCGATGGGAGAATGGATGTCGGGCCATCTATATGCCCCGAAGGGCCATCTGTGTTCCCTCGAAAGGGCTATGTGTATTCCCCCAAAGGGTTCAACTGTATCCTACGAAAGGGCTATGTGTACTATGTACAAGGCCGACCCGAACATCCGGGCACGCCACGAGGTCCTGCCAATCTCAATTGATTGACCCTGTGTGCGTCAATGGGTAGCTAGCCCGCAACACAGTTGAGCTAACGACACATAGTCGTGTAACTCCTATAGGCTTGCAAGACTTGTTACTTTATTAACGTTCCTTTCTCTTTCTTTATTACTCTTTCTCTGTACTTTACATAATACTTTCATTTCATCTATTAGTGATAACATGTAATACTATGGAAGAATGAACATGCATCAAGTCAAGGAACATCGATAATTACAAATCATCAGTATTCACCATCTATCATGGCAACATCATACCTAGCATATATACATCATACATACACTTCTTTATTTACTCACATCAGCCCTATTCGGGCGACTGAGCATACACCAGTCGTATGACCTCCATGCGACTGAGTCATGCGAATGGGCATCTATGCGACTGAATCCTCAATCGTGCGTCTGTACTACTATGCGAATGGGTCTATGCGACTGAACCCTCTGCGATTGGGCTTATGCGACCGAAACCCTCGATCGCATAACCTATCGTGCGACTGAGGCTCAATCGTGCGGTTGAACCTCAATCGGGCGATTGGACATCAACTAACACTCATTCGGCCGAATGGCCCTTCAGTCGCATAACCCTAACTGGGCAGCGACTGGAATCGCGAACCCCCACACCCAAACTCGTCTTAAACCTGTTTTTAACCCAAATTGACCCTCCCAAACCTCAGAGATTCATACTAGGACATCATACAAGCATGTGTAAGTCCTAAATCATACTTTAATCACATTATCTAAGATTTCGCCAAATGGGTCAATTACACACTTTTATAAAACTAGGGTTTATATGTGATCCAGCCCTAAAATCAGTTGAAAATATGTAAATGAGGGGTCCTAGAACTCACATTATCAGGTAGGAGTTGGTGAGCTTCGATTTGGCTAGCCTTTCGACAGGTCTTGAACTCGGACAGCACTTTCCCTCTTTTCTTCTCTGCTCTCTGTCGCTCTCTGCTCCTTTCCCGACTGAAATTTGGGAAGGAGAATGGAGCTACCCCCCTTTTATACCCATAGCTCATTCGCATCTGGTCCAGGGGCGACTGGACCTTCAGTCGCATCAACACTATGCGATTGGACCCCAATCGCACGTGTTCCATGCGGCTCATACTTCATTCGGGCGGTTGAACTCCAATCGTGCGGTTGAGCTTCAATCGGCCGAATAGCCATGCGGTTGACCTCCAGTCGCATAAATCACAGGCGACTGAGGCTCAGTCGCATAGCCTACCAAAAAGTCAAACTTCCGGGTGTTACAAGTCCACCCCCCTTATTTTAGGTTTCGTCCCCGAAACCTGTCATTCCTCGAACAATCGTGGGTAATGCTGCCTCATTTCTTCTTCAGTTTCCCATGTCGACTCGGATCCCTTCCTGTGCCGCCACTGTACACGCACAAGGGGAACCACTTTATTTCTCAACCTCTTCTCTTTGCGATCTATGATCGCCACTGGTTGCTCTACATAATTGAGCTTTTCGTCTACCTCGATATCATCCAGTGGAACGACCATGTCTTCATCCGCCAAACATCTCCTCAGGTGAGACACGTGGAAAGTCGGGTGGATTCCACTTAGTTCATCTGGCAAATCTAACCTATAGGCCACTTCTCCTACTCGAGCAATGATTCGGAAAGGGCCTATATATCGCGGACTCAGCTTACCTCGCTTCCGGAATCGAATGATCCCTTTCCAAGGTGAGACCTTCAACATAACACGATCTCCCACCTGGAACTCAATCGGCCTGCGTCGTTTGTCGGCATACGACTTCTGTCGGTCTTTGGCCGCCTTCATATAGGTTTTAATTCTTTTGAGCTTCTCAGTCATAGCCTCTACCACTTCGACGCTTCCCAATTCTTTCTGACCAATATCACCCCAACAGACGGGTGTCCTGCATCTCCTACCGTATAGCATCTCATAGGGTGGCATGCCGATACTGGCATGATAACTGTTGTTGTATGAGAACTCAGCTAACGGTAGATGGTCATCCCAACTTCTACCAAAGTCAATAACACATGCTCGGAGCATGTCCTCCAATGTCTGAATGGTCCTTTCTGACTGACCATCAGTTTGTGGATGATAAGCCGTGCTAATATGCAACCTCGTCCCCATAGCATCGTGGAATTTCTTCCAGAATTTGGACGTAAACCGGGTGTCGCGATCAGACACAATCGACACCGGTACACCATGACGAGTCACGATCTCTTTGATGAAAAGATCGGCCAACTTCTCGGACGAATATGTCTCCCGCATTGGTAAGAAGTGAGCACTCTTCGTCAATCGATCCACAATCACCCAGATCGTATCATACCCTTTCGGGGTACGTGGCAGCTTTGTGATAAAATCCATGGTGATGTGCTCCCACTTCCACTCCGGGATGTCCAAAGGTTGAATCTTTCCGTACGGCTTCTGGTGCTCTGCCTTTACTTGCAAACACGTGAGGCATTTACTCACATACTCCACCACATCACGTTTCATACCCGGCCACCAGTAATCTTTCTTCATATCTTGGTACATTTTGGTAGCACCGGGATGAATGGAGTATCGAGACTTATGAGCTTCATCCAAAATCTTCATTCGCAGATCCCCAAGACGAGGAATCCACATACGCCCAAACCGAGTTCTAACACCCGTTGCGTTCTCACCCAATTCTGCGACCAGACCTCTCATGCGTTCAGAGTTAAGATGTTCGTCTTGCAAAGCCTCATCTTGGAACTCTTTGACCTGTTTCATTACGTCGGAAGTCATGATTAGCTGATACGCCTTCACCCAAATTGGCTCGGGCCTCTCCTTTCGGCTAAGGGCATCCGCCACCACGTTGGCTTTGCCCGGATGGTAATGGATCTCACAATCATAGTCCTTTATAAGCTCCAACCATCGCCGTTGCCTCATATTCAGGTCTTTTTGCTCGAAGAAGTACTTCAAGCTTTTGTGGTCCGTGAAGATGGTGCACTTCGTCCCGTATAAATAGTGTCGCCAAATCTTCAACGCGAAAACCACAGCTGCTAGCTCCAAGTCATGAGTAGGGTAATTAACCTCATGAACTTTCAGCTGTCGGGATGCATAGGCTATCACCATTCCTCTCTGCATTAATACACACCCCAACCCCGAGTAGGAGGCATCAGAATAAACCACCAAATCTTCACTCCCCTCGGGTAACGCCAATACTGGAGCTTGGGTCAGTCTCGTCTTCAGTTCTTCAAACGCCTTCTCTTGAGCTTGACCCCATACGAATTTCACGTCCTTCCGGGTCAACTTTGTCAGTGGAGAAGCAATTTTGGAAAAGTCTTGGATGAACCTTCGGTAGTAACCCGCCAAACCCAAGAAACTGCGGATCTCGGATGGCGTCTTTGGAGACTTCCATTGCATCACTGCTTCCACTTTCGCCGGATCGACCATAATCCCGTCCGGATTTACCACGTGACCCAAGAATTGAACTTCACGCAACCAGAATGCGCACTTGGAGAATTTAGCATACAACTTCTCCCTTCTCAACGTTTCCAGAACTTCGCGAATGTGACCGGCATGCTCAGTCTCGCTCTTTGAATAAATCAAGATGTCATCAATGAATACAATCACTGATTTATCCAACATCGGCCGGCACACCCTATTCATCAGGTCCATAAAAGCAGCTGGCGCATTGGTCAACCCAAACGACATGACAAGGAACTCATAGTGACCATAGCGCGTACGAAAGCTGTTTTAGGGATATCCCGCTCTTTCACTTTCAGTTGATGGTAGCCTGATCGAAGATCTATACGTGAAAACCAACTAGCACCCTGAAGTTGATCAAACAAGTCGTCGATCCTCGACAAGGGGTATCTGTTCTTTACTGTCAGCTTATTCAACTCGCGGTAGTCGATGCACATCCTCATACTACCGTCCTTCTTCTTTACAAACAGGACCGGAGCACCCCAAGGTGAGATACTCGGTCGAATAAACCTCTTATCCAACAGCTCTTGTAACTGCTCCATCAACTCTTTCATCTCCGTCGGGGCCAATCGGTATGGTGCCTTGGCAACAGGTTGGGCACCTGGTACTAAATCAATCTGGAACTCGATCTCTCTGTCAGGTGGCAATCCCGATAAGTCTTCCGGGAACACGTCTGGGAACTCACACACAACCGGAACATCAGACAGTTGTGGTGCTGGCTTCTCTACATCTTTCACATAACATAAATAGGCGTTACATCCACGCCTCATACATTTCCCCGCCACTGCCATTGAGATCACCTTCGGAATCGTAGTAACCCGATCCCCATAAACTATCACTGGACTACCGTCAGGCGCTGTCAAACTGATCATCTTCTTGCGACACACAATGTTCGCCTCGAAATCTGCCAACCAATCCATACCAAGCACCAAATCGAAACCACCTAACGTCATCGCAAAGGGTTTAACTGGGAATTTGTGACCCTCCAGTTCTACATCGCAACCCTCAATTACCTCTGAAATCCTGGTGGTTTTACCTATCGCAGTCTCTACATCAAACGGCACATCCACACACCTACTACTAACGGGCAATTTGGCACAAAAAGCAGCAGAAATAAAACTCCTACTGGCACCCGAATCAAATAATACAGAGGCTAAAGTTTGGTTCACCAGAAACGTACCGGACACTACATCGGGTCTGTCCTCGCCTCTTCCTGCGTCATTGTGAATGCCCTGGCTCTTGCTTTCGGACCTTCACTTCCCGTCTTCTTTACCCCTGAAGCCTCAGCCCTAGGCTTTCTACAGTCCCTAGCGATGTGACCAGGCTGACCACACCTGAAACATACGTTCATCCCCAGTCTGCATTCCCCACTGTGTTATCTCCCGCATTTACCACACTTCCTTCCTCCTGAACCCGACATGACCACCCGGCGGTCATCCACCCTCGTCTTCTTATTACTCGTCGAGGCATCCCCTCGACCAAACCTCTTTCCCTGCCACTTCCTTTCCTCACTTTCTTTCTTACTGCCCTCAGCCTTTACCAACGCAGCCCGTTCATCGTACAGCCTACCAGCTAAATCCACCGCCGACCTGAAAGTACTTGGTCGGGCGGAAATCAAATGCCAACGAATTTCGGCTGGCAACCCCTGGATATACCGGTTAATCTTGCGAGACACCGGCGTCACTTGCTCTGGCACCAACCGTGCCATGTCGTTAAACTTAGTCGTGTATTGCTGATGGGTCATCGTCCCTGCCTCCAACTGCAGGAACTCTCTCTCAACTCTATCCATCTCCCGACGAGGACTAAACTCCTCGATCACCATTCTTTTCAATTCCGCCCACTTCATCTTCCCAATAGCTCTGCTACCCTCGGCCTGGACAATATTGTCCCACCAGCACAACGCCGTCCCCGTAAACGAGTGGGTAGCAAACTTCACCTTCTTATCCTCATGGCAATCGCTGATATCAAGGACCGCCTCCATTTCCCTCACCCATTGGTGAGCATCCGCAGCCGTGCCCGAACCATCAAAAGTCGGAGGCTTGCATCTCATAAATTTCCCGTAATCACAACCCCGGGCTGTCTCCCGTACCTGTTCTTCCTCTTCTTCCTCTTCATCATCGGACAATACTGTTTCTGCCCCTGTCTGTTGCTGTCTACCGGAGGACCGATTCCTCCCCCGTCTCTCATCTTCACGTACTGCCTTAATCACTTCGGTTACTACAGACGACAAGATCGTCTGCATAACCTGATGTACCTCCTCGACAACTGCCTCTTTTACCGAGGCCCTAAAATCATCACTCTCATCCATCCCCCCCGAGGGAGTAGTATTAGGTTCTTCAGGAACCTTCTGCTCTCGTCTAGGCTTTCTCCTTGTGGCTCGTGGTTCCACACCACTTCCGCCACCGCCTCCACCAAGTGGGGCTTCAGATGATCTACCACCAACCATCTTCTATCACACTGAAAGATTAAAACACCAACACGGTCATTCCAGGAAATAGCTCAGTTTATGTTAAGTACAGTAAGTCCCTAATTACAGTGGCCAGTTGTGATTAGCCACTTACTCTACTCTTCGTACCCCGAGCATCACCTATCCTGACTACATTAGTATCTCAGTCTAACAGTACACATAATTCACATCACATGCGCACATAATAACAAGTTAATCTTTAAGAAAATACCTGATGGCACGTGACTACTCAGATGGCATTCTCATTCTCCCTGTCCCATTCTCAGTTTAAGTTTAGGTTTATTATAAAAATTTACCCATTTTACTTAAACTTTGGCTCTGATACCAACTTGTAAGGCCCCGATCCCGGGCACCTCACAGTTGGTCGTCATCACCCATAAAACATACATTCTCATTTCATCATAAAAGCTTTTACATCATTGTCTTGATTACAAAATACAAGCTTTCTTTACATTGCCTATCTATACTATGATTGCTGCTGATGCGTAAGAAAACAAGGATAATCTCGTTTATTCGAATCCTCAGCAATCATAGGGTCATACAGCGACCTCTACCGAAAGAAACTAATAAAAAGAAAATATATTCTTCTTCATTAAGAAGATATTAAATTCAAACATATATTTTTCTTCATAAAGAAGATTTCTTAAATAATCCTGTTTATCAGGACTATCAAGAAATCTTGCACTTGCATGCAACATGATGTGTTGCGCGCATTACGGGCCCACAACACATGATGTGGCAGCATGATCAAAAAGTGAATGCCATCCCAAAAGAGCTGAGTAGTCGCCTCGTGCCATCCTCAGCAACACTACCTGCGAACTGGAAACACATAAAAAGTCAGCGTTGCTGAGTGAGTTCTAGTTTTATAGGTAGTATATAAAAAATACCCTTCTTCTATATTATACTATACTATACTGTATATGCGAGCACGCATCAACTGTGTGAACAAACAACGTTCGTTCTCTGTACTATATGCCTTGTCTGTAACTTTATCTTTATGTTTCACTTTCTATGTGGACCAGTGAACGATACCCCAACTATATGCGCGATGGGAGAATGGATGTCGGGCCATCTATATGCCCCGAAGGGCCATCTGTGTTCCCTCGAAAGGGCTATGTGTATTCCCCCGAAGGGTTCAACTGTATCCCCCGAAAGGGCTATGTGTATTCCCCCGAAGGGTTCAACTGTATCCCCCGAAAGGGCTATGTGTACTATGTACAAGGCCGACCCGAACATCCGGGGCACGCCACGAGGTCCTGCGAATCTCAATTGATTGACCCTGTGTGCGTCAATGGGTAGCTAGCCCGCAACACAGTTGAGCTAACGACACATAGTCGTGTAACTCCTATAGGCTTGCAAGACTTGTTACTTTATTAACGTTCCTTTCTCTTTCTTTATTACTCTTTCTCTGTACTTTACATAATACTTTCATTTCATCTATTAGTGATAACATGTAATACTATGGAAGAATGAACATGCATCAAGTTAAGGAACATCGATAATTACAAATCATCAGTATTCACCATCTATCATGGCAACATCATACCTAGCATATATACATCATACATACACTTCTTTATTTACTCACATCAGCCCTATTCGGGCGACTGAGCATACACCAGTCGTATGACCTCCATGCGACTGAGTCATGCGAATGGGCATCTATGCGACTGAATCCTCAATCGTGCGTCTGTACTACTATGCGAATGGGTCTATGCGACTGAACCCTCTGCGATTGGGCTTATGCGACCGAAACCCTCGATCGCATAACCTATCGTGCGACTGAGGCTCAATCGTGCGGTTGAACCTCAATCGGGCGATTGGACATCAACTAACACTCATTCGGTCGAATGGCCCTTCAGTCGCATAACCCTAACTGGGCAGCGACTGGAGTTCTTCATGAACAGCAGTCGCGAACCCCCACACCCAAACTCGTCTTAAACCTGTTTTTAACCCAAATTGACCCTCCCAAACCTCAGAGATTCATACTAGGACATCATACAAGCATGTGTAAGTCCTAAATCATACTTTAATCACATTATCTAAGATTTCACCAAATGGGTCAATTACACACTTTTATAAAACTAGGGTTTATATGTGATCCAGCCCCAAAATCAGTTGAAAATATGTAAATGAGGGGTCCTAGAACTCACATTATCAGGTAGGAGTTGGTGAGCTTCGATTTGGCTAGCCTTTCGACAGGTCTTGAACTCGGACAGCACTTTCCCTCTTTTCTTCTCTGCTCTCTGTCGCTCTCTGCTCCTTTCCCGACTGAAATTTGGGAAGGAGAATGGAGCTACCCCCCTTTTATACCCATAGCTCATTCGCATCTGGTCCAGGGGCGACTGGACCTTCAGTCGCATCAACACTATGCGATTGGACCCCAATCGCACGTGTTCCATGCGGCTCATACTTCATTCGGGCGGTTGAACTCTAATCGTGCGGTTGAGCTTCAATCGGCCGAATAGCCATGCGGTTGACCTCCAGTCGCATAAATCACAGGCGACTGAGGCTCAGTCGCATAGCCTACCAAAAAGTCAAACTTCCGGGTGTTACAGGAATCTCCTCCAAAACTTCGATGTAAACCGGGTGTCACGATCTGACACGATGGACATCGGCACGCCATGACGAGCTACGATTTCCTTGATGAACAGATCCGCCAATCTTCCAGATGAATACGTCTCGCGGATCGGTAAGAAGTGGGCACTCTTTATCAAGCGGTCAACAATCACCCATATGGCATCATACCCTTTCGGAGTACGCTAATCCATGGTGATGTGCTCCCACTTCCATTCCGGTATATCCAAAGGTTGAATCTTCCCATACGGCTTTTGATGCTCTGCCTTCACCTGTAAGCAAGTAAGGCACTTACTCACATACTCCACCTCATCACGCTTCATACCCGGCCACTAATAATCTTTCTTTATGTCCTGGTACATCTTGGTAGCACCGGGATGAATGGAGTATCGAGTCTTGTGAGCTTCATCCATAACCTTCACCCGTAGATCCCCAAAACGAGGAATCCACATCCGCCCGAATCGAGTTTTGACACCAAATGTGTTTTCACCCAACTCTGCGACAAGACCCCTCATTCTTTCAGAGTTAAGATGATCTTCCTTTAAGGCCTCATCTTGAAACTCTTTGACTTGCTTCATCATATCCGAGGTCATAATCAGCTGGTATGCCTTCACCCGAATCGGCTCGGGTCTCTCCTTTCGGCTAAGGGCATCCGCCACCATATTGGCTTTGCCCGGATGATAATGGATCTCTCAGTCATAATCCTTTATGAGCTCCAACCATCGCCTCCGCCTCATATTTAAATCTTTCTGCTTGAAGAAATACTTCAAGATCTTGTGGTCGGTGAAGATGGTGCACTTTGTCCCGTAGAGATAGTGCCTCCAAACCTTTAATGCAAAGACCATAGCTGCTAGCTCCAAGTCATGAGTGGGATAGTTAACTTCATGAACTTTCAGCTGTCGGGATGCATAGGCTATAACCTTTTCTCTTTGCATTAACACGCACCCCAACCCCGAGTAAGAGGCATCAGAATAAACCACCAGATCTTCACTTCCCTTGGGCAACGACAAAACAGGAGCTTGGGTCAACCTCGTTTTCAACTCTTCGAACGCATTTTACTGAGCTTGACCCCTTACAAACTTCACATCCTTCCGGGTCAACTTGGTTAGTGGAGAAGCGATTTTGGAAAAGTCTTGGATAAACCTTCGGTAGTAGCCCGCCAAACCCAAGAAACTTCGGATTTCAGATGGCGTCTTTGGAGACTTCCATTGCATCACCGCTTCCACCTTTGCCGGATCAACCATAATTCCCTCCGGATTCACCACGTAACCCAAAAACTGAACTTCGCGCAACCAGAACGCGCATTTGGAGAATTTAGCATACAACTTCTCCCTTCTCAACGTCTCCAGAACTTCTCGGATGTGCCCGGCATGCTCCGTCTCGCTCTTCGAATAAATCAAGATATCATCAATGAACACAATCACTGATTTATCCAACATCGGCCGGCACACCCGGTTCATCAGATTCATAAAAGCAGCTGGCACAGTGGTCAAACCAAAAGACATGACAAGAAACTCGTAGTGACCGTAGCGTGTGCGAAAAGCTGTTTTGGAGATATCCTGCTCCCTCACCTTTAGTTGATGGTAGCCTGATCGAAGATCTATCCTTGAAAACCAACTGGCACCCTGAAGTTGATCAAACAAATCATCGATTCTCGGCAAGGGGTATCGGTTCTTCACCGTCAACTTGTTCAGCTCGCGGTAGTCGATACACATCCTCATACTACCGTCTTTCTTCTTTACAAACAGGACCGGAGCACCCCAAGGTGAGATACTCGGTCTAACGAACCCCTTATCTAGCAGCTCTTGCAACTGCGCCATCAACTCTTTCATTTCCGTCGGAGCCAATCGATACGGTGCTTTGGCGACAGGTTGAGCACCCAGTATCAGGTCAATCTGGAACTCGATCTCTCGGTCAGGTGGCAATCTCGATAAGTCTTCTGGGAACACGTCTGGAAAATCACACACAACCGGAACATCGGATAGTTGTGGTGTTGGCGTTTCAACATCTTTTACATAACATAAGTAGGCGCTACATCAACGCCTCATACACTTCCCGCCACCGCCATTGAGATCACCTTCGGAATTGCGGTAACCCGATCACCATAAACCGTCACCGAACTACCGTCAGGAGCTGTTAACGAATCATCTTCTCACGACATGCTATATTTGCCTCGAAGTCCACCAACCCATCCAACCCATGAACCAGATCGAAATCACCCTAGGCTATCACAACTAGTCTAACCGGGTATCTATGACCTTCTAACCCCGCCTCGCCGTCTCCTATCATCTCGGAAGTCCTGATAGACTTACCTTGACGGTTTCTACGTCGAAGGGCTTATCAATACTTCCACTCCTAATGGGCAACTTAGCACATAAAAATAATAGAAACAAACTCTTTATAGCTCCAAAATCAAACAACACAGAAGACAAAGTTTGATTATTAGACACATACCTGTCATGATATCGGGGCCCGTCCCAGCCTGCTTTGGCATTATCGTGAAGGCCCCGCGCCCTCTGCCCTTGGCTTCTTGCAATCCCTGCTTATGTGACCCCTTCCACTGCAGTTGTAGCACCGTAGCACTCCACACTCTCTGGCCACGTGACCTTGCTTCCTGCATCGGAAACATACATTGGTTCCCAATCTACATTCCCCGGGGTGTTCTTTGGCACACTTACCACACTTCCTAGTCCTCACACCAGACGAAGCTACACGCCGGTCCTCCGTCCTTGCAACCTTTTTGTTGGGGGTGGCACTGTCACGTCCAACCCGCTTTCCGTGCCAGTTCTTGTCATCGCTATTCTTCGTGCTTTCTTCAATAGCAGTCGTCTCCTTCACCGCCCTAATTACCTCAGTTACCATGGACAGCAGAATCGCCTGTAAGGCCTGTTGGACTCCCTCAACAACATCCTCTTTCATGGCGATCCTCAAACTAGTGCCATCATCGCTGCCCTCCAGGTGAGGGGCCTCAGGCTCTTCGAGTGCCATCTCAGCCGCCCTAGCCATGCTTCTCGTGACACGCGGTTCAGCACCACGTTCACCACAACCCCTATCTGGCAAAACCTTAGAAGATCTACCGCTAGCCATCTTTTGACGCACACTGAAAGATTCAAATACCAACACGGTCATTCAAGGGAATAGCTCAGTTTATGTCAAGTATAGTAAGTCCCTAATTACAGTGGCCAGTTGTGATTAGCCACTTACTTTACTTTTCGTACCCCGAGTATTACCTGTCCTGACTACATTAGCATCTAAATCTAACAGTAACACATAAACACATAACATGCGCACATAATACCGGTTAACTTTAAGAAAATACCAGATGGCACGCAGCTACTCAGATTGGCATCCCTTCCCTTTCCGTCCCAATTTCAGTTTAAGTTAAGGTTTATTTTGAAAATTTACCCATTTCACTTAAACTTTGGCTCTGATCCCCGTTTCCGGGAACCTCACAGTTGGTCATTCATCGCACATAAATCATACTCTTATTTAAATTATCGCAGCGGAATCTTTAAAAGAACTTTTTCATTTTAATATAAATGCTTTTGCAAAGTAATACAATACTCATCACAAAATATCATTGGTTTGCATTACAATACAAAAACATTAACAAAAGAATGCCATCCCAAAAGAGCTGAGTAGCCGCCTCGTGCCATCCCCAGCAACAGTACCTGCCAACTGGAAACACATAAAAAGTCAGCGGTGCTGAGTGAGTTCTAGTTTTTTTTTTATAATAAACATACTTTATTGTTAATAAAATCATTCTTTTCTTTCACGTGATCATACATTATACGTACACATAGATAATATCTTTATTATCTCTTTTGTTCATTCATTCATTCGTTCGTTACGTCTTTACTTGCACATTGGATATCTTTTGTACCAATACCATAGGCTACACCCCAATCAGTCTTAGCTACTGGGCCGAAGTCAACAAATGAACAGCAAGCGTATGCCATAGTACTAGAGGTAAGCGGTAGAGGCACCATGCGTATGGTCAATCACAAAGAAGGACCCGTTTTCCTTATCCAATGCTTGCAAGACTTCTTTCGTTCGTTCATTAATGCATGTATTCGTTATCATATTTCTTTTTCATTCATTCATTAATACATGCATTCATCGTCATGTTCCTTTTTCATTATCTTTCACTTTACGTTACATAATACTTTCGTTACATTTATTAATTATAACGCGTGAAGCCATGGAAAGATAAACACGTATCGAAACAGGGAACATCGACATTTACCAGTCATCGGTCATCACCATCTATCATGGCAACTTCATACTTAACATAACATACATCATACATACCATCATACATAAGCATCAATCATACATCATAACATGCCCATCATACCATCTATGACCTCAAAAAGTCAACTTACATAGCCCCCGGGAATCTCCCAAGCCAAAGCCTACATTTCCATTTTTTCCTAAAAAGTCAGAAAATATTCTAAGTGCTGATAACACTGTAGCAAATGTGGATGACACTATAGCAAATGTGGATGACACTGTAGCAAATGCGGATGGACTGTAGCAAATGCGGATGACACTGTAGCAAATGCGGATGGACTGTAGCAAATGCGGATGACACTGTAGCAAATGCGGATGACTGTAGCAAATGTGGATGACTGTAGCAAATATGGATGACTGTAGCAAACGTGGATGATACTGTAGCAAATGCGGATGACACTGTAGCAAATGCGGATGACACTGTAGCAAATGCGGATGGAACTGTAGCAAATGCGGATGAACAAAAAGAAATGCGGATGAACAAAAGACTTAGCTGCTGAATGTTTAGCAAATGTCATCCCGAATTTTTGACTTCCAAACCCTTTCAAACTCATTCTAAGCCCAAATAAACCCTCCTAATCCTTAGGAAAACATATTATGACACCATTCAAGCACGCACAAGCCCGAAATCACACTCTAAACACACTATACACAATCACACTCAAATGGGTCAAACACCCACATTTTCATATACGAGTTTCTATGTGTTCCAGCCCCAAAATCAGTTAAAAACATGTAAAAGAGGGTTCTAGAACTCACCTTTGCAGCTCTTGAGTATGGCTTCTCCCAAACTCGTTTGCAATTGAGTTCAACCGCCTAGAAACCCACTAAAAACACACACCTGAACACACACCACACACATAAGCATACAACCAAGGCAAGACCAGTTAAGAACACTTAAAAACCATGAATTTCTTACCTTGAATTCGACTTTTCAGCTCTTGTTCTTCAAAATCCGAATCTGCACTTTCTCTTTCTAAAAATCTGATGATTTGGGGTTGTAAGAAGAGAGTGGGCAGCCATGCCCACTTTACACCCACTTTTCTAACATTTTGTCCTTTTTGACACTTTTTACCCCTTAACTTGGGTAAAATATCTTTTCTTTCTTTTTCTTCACTTTGTTCTTTCTTTCTCCTTTTTTTTTGAAGTCAAAAATAACCGGGTGTTACACGCGATTGAACAACGCGATTGGTTCATTCGCACGAATGGGTCATGCGACTGGGGTCATTAGCCTGAAACGGATCAGCAGCTGTGTTCTTGACATATTTGATCCATAAACTCGAGTTTTAACCAGTTGGATTATGCCATATTCAAAACAGAGCATATACACTTTATTTACACCCGTTTCGGATCCTTATTTCATCAAACTTCATAAAAACTAAGATCCGAATCCTTGGTTTTCAACTTAATAGAAAGATTGAATCAAAACTCAGATTTAAACTTGTTTTTGGATCAAATTCAACCATATACACAGCTTAATGTATTCAAATATCGATCCGTGCCAAGCGAAACTTACCAAAACGGAGCCGAAATCGTTGATTTGGTAAGAACAGGGTGTTTGGGTTCGAGAGAAACAAGGGGATGGGGATATTGCAGATAGAAATCTGCTTTTGAACATTCTTAACCGCCTTACTTATTCTCACCTGCATATTTTAGCCGCCATACTCAGTCGCAAGACTGGACCCATTCGCACGACTCAATCGTGCGACTGAGCCCATACGCCCGTCATTCGTGCGATTGGGCCTCATTCGTACGTATGGCGTGCGACTGAACACTAATTCTAAATAAATAAATGAATATTGAACTTTTTGGATGTTACAGGCAGTTGATGAAAAGCCTGAAAAATAAACTCACCTATGAAATGAATAGATAAAGAGAATATATAATCGGTTTTATTTGATCCCATCGGTCTACGATTTATCGGTTTAACCTATCTTATATGTAAAAACCGAATGATAGCAAAATTAACTAATCTAAAACAGTGAGGTTATTTTACAAATTGTATTTTTACTATAAAGTGTGAGAAGACACAATGGGGTTAAAAAAGTCACAAAAATTATATCTCACAATGTAAACCGAAATCAAAAAAAGTACTTCGGAGTCTCTGTTCCTCTAGTCATATTCTTTCAGAAAAAAATAAAAAAAATTCTATTGTGTCTTTTTATGACACAATGACGTCATCGTGTCTTTCATAATGACACAATGACGTCATTGTGTTATTCATAATGACACAATAAAAAACGTTATTTTTTATTTTTTTTATTTTTCATTTATTTTTTTCTTAGTGAGGACGAGTAGGGGAACAAAAGCTCGAAATTACTTTTTTGAAATTCGATTTAGATTGTGAGATATAATTTTTTATGACTTTTTTGACTCATTGTGTTTCTCACACTTTGTAACAAAAATACACTTTGTATTTGAACGTTTTTCAATCTAAAACTATTAAGATTTTCAAGAAAAATTGTAGCGTAATTTACATAAATATTATATCGCTGTAACTTACTTCCCCTAACTTCACAAACACATTTAAATCGTAAAAAAAATCAGCTTACGATGATATTTCATGCCGGTAATTAGGTAACGACAATACATTATACCTTTTAATAACATACTAATTTCTTCTCGTACTAACCTAACATTTATAATTCTTTTAACTTCTTTTTAAAATGAACACCAAGACATCAACTATGTGTCATTTTTTCTACCATATGTTTATTTAAACAATGACAACCACTATAAAACAAAAAGACTTGAGGAAACATGTGACGACCAATGCTGTCACAAATCCGTTGGTAAATGTGATTACCGACGAAAATCTCTATGAAGCTTTGTCACAAACATGACCATGAGTAAACTTATTTCTGAGATTGATTTTATTTTTCTTAACTTTCAACATGACAAAATGAAATTCACCAAACCCTCTAATTCTTCTTGTGAACAACCTCCATTTCCCACAGCTTTTTTAACCATTTCTTTCACATTATTCACTCTAACTCTCATTTCATCCCCTTCATCATCCACCATAACTCTTCTAATCATCCTTTCAATCTCCCCTCTCTCGACGCGCTCCAACTCGAGCCCGATCTTCCACACATAACTCACATAGCGCGCGTTCACCCCTTGGTCTATGCCAAACGGTTGGCACATCATCACAACTCCCGATGACATACTCTCTAAACACGAGTTCCACCCACAATGACTCCAGAACCCACCCACCGCGAAATGGGCCAAAACTTTCTTTTGGGGGGCCCATTTCACAATTAACCCGCGTTCTCTCGTTTCCTCCACGAACCCATCGGGCAATGACTCGAGCCACTCTGACCCACTAACTAAACCGGGCCTAATCGCCCATAGGAACCGTTGGTTACTTTTCAATAGACCCCACGCCATCTCGGTTAGTACTTTTGTATCCATTGTGGCTAAGCTTCCAAAGCTTATGTAGACCACAGATTTGGGAGGTTGTTTATCAAGCCATGTGATGCAACTAGTGTCCTCTTGGTGCAAACCGATAGACGGGCTCGGTGTCATCTTGTGTAAAGGCCCGATGGCGAAAACTGGAACCTGATAGTGGTCATGGATTTGGGTCAGCGACTCGCGTTCGAGGGTTTTGATGGTGTTGAATACGACGGCCGAGGGACGTGCGTGTTGGCTGAAGTTCGCAGCGATTCGCCTCCAATCTTCGATTGGAGACTGCGGAAATGGAAGATCTTTGTACCTCAAGGGATGATGATCTGGGATAACCTCCTGCATAACAAAATCTTTAAGAAGATTTGAAATTAGCAGAAGATCATATAACTAAACAATTGAGTATCACCGATAATTTTATGAAAAAAAAAACGTAATTCCTGACAGATCACAAAGTAAATCCACCAAAATCCAGTTGTTTTAATTACCTGGATTTTGGTGGAATCCGGATCTGTCATAAACCGGTAATACTTAATTCACGCGCCTAGGATAGTAGGATATGATATTCAGAAAAGACATACTGTTTTATTATAAAATCCGTAAATGATACTTATTTGTTTAGTAGTGATCGATATACCTTCTTCAAGAAACCTACTCCGTTGCTGGAGCCGACTCCGGACAAGGAAAGCCGACACGTACGCCGCACCAGAACTGCGCAACATGATGGCTGCGAGCTTCAACTGAACCGCAATATCTCCAGCAAAGAACATAACATGGTCATACAGGACCACAATCCTTTTATTCCCTTCACTGATCAATCTATCCAAGTGATCCGCAAAAGCCGGTTTACAGTATTTGCCAACGGAGTCGAGGAAGTTTGTGAAACTGCCCGAGCTATCAAGGGCGAGTGAGTCGTGTGAAAGAGGGAGGAAGGTGAAGTCGGAAGGGTGGTTAGATGGGTCAGGTGGGTTTAAGTTGGTGTGAGCAATGGCTATAGGGAAGCCTTTGGCATGAAGGGTTGTGGCTAATTGGAGAATTGGGGTCATGTGGCCGTGAAAGGGGGATGTTGCTAACACCACCAGTGGCCACCGTGTATTGCCACCGTGTTCTGCCATCTTATTCTTGATTGTTGTTTTTTTTTGTTTTGTGCGTGATGGTGATAATTGACAAAGTTGTGATATATCATTGGAGTTCTGGTATATGCTCTCTCCACTGTGGGCCAAAAGCAAAGGACAAAACTGTCAATTTTCAACTATTATTATTGTTATTATTTTTTTAAAGAGTAAATTGTCATTTTCGTCCCTGTGATTTGGTGAAAATTATCGTTTTAATCCAGTAGTTTGTTTTTTCGTATCTGGATCCTTGTGGTTTACAAATCTTGTCATATTCATCCAGTCCGTTAACTCCATCCAAAATTTCCGTTAAATGAGGGGTATATTGGTCATTTTACATATATGTTTTTATTTTTCTTTTTTTAAACCTGATTTAATATATATACTCTTTAAATACATTGCTATTTTAGTCTCTGTGGTTTGAGCGTATTGCCAATTTAATCCAAAAATAACTACCACACCACTACCCGTCACAAGAACCACCGAACCACCACCACCGCCCCATCACAAAGCCACCAACACCACACCAGAGCACCCACCACCACCACGCACATTGGATCGTCGCTACCATGTAAACCCTAAAAATCGACAATCAATACTGGACTTGTAACATACTACTTCGAAAATGCATATCAAACCCTACTAATACCTTTACAATACTCGTTTTCAAGGGTTCCGTATATGTTTTCGAAGAGGTTTGTTATAAGTTCGAGATTAACGGTTTGTTTCTAGGGTCTACATGATGGTGGTGATCTAGTGTGTGATGGTGGAGATCTAATGTGTGGTGGTGGTGTCCGTCTGGTGTGATGTTGGTGGTTTTATGATAGAGTGGTGGTGATGATTTAGTGGTTCTGATGAAGTGGTGGTGGTTTTGCGGCGTGGTGGTGGTGTGGTGTGTAAATACGAGGTCCAACTCTAGATAGTTCCGGTCTTGTTGAACTTCGATTTACTGATGCTCTCTGAAGCTTCACACCTACGCACAATGAAAACAACACCAGTTAAGGCGTTCCAAAGGGGAAATATCCCTGGAACGACCCTCCGGTGTGAGTAAGTATTGGTTGAATGAAAATATGTGATAGGGATAATTAAGGGGGAGCTTTTGTGTGTATTATTTTGTGAGGAACTCGATCCTCCTTACCTGGTATTTATAGTGTTTGCCTGCTGCAATCGTGTGTTGATTTACAGGTATTATTCCCCGACAAATCCATTACCTTTTATATTCTCCGACTGTTACTGAATTATCAGTTATGATTGGGGTAATTCCGATGTAATTAAATGTGGGGCACATATCCTGCTAGCTTACCCGTTCCGCCCACATGGGCCTGGCTTTCGGGTTCGGGTACCGGGTCTTGTGTGGGTTATTTATACCCTACATCTATATTGTGGTTACATCACGGGTGGTGGTGATATGGTGTTTTATGCCAAGGTGGTGGGATTTTTGGACTGAATTGACAAATATGTCCAAACCACAGGGACTAAAATAGCAATTTATTTAAAGGGGATATATTAAATGGGATTTAAAAAAATAGAAAAATAAAACATATATGTAAAATGACCGATATACCCTTCATTTAACGGAGAATGTTGGATGGAGTTAACGAAATGGATGAATATGACAAGATTTGTAAACCGCAGGGACCCAGATGCGAAAAAATAAACTATTGGATGAAAGCGACAATTTTTACCAAACCACAGGGACAAAAATGACAATTTACTCCTTTTTTAAACTATATTTATATTAACAGCCCATAATTATAGTTTATACATTGCAGTATTTAGTATTTTTTTTTTTTGAAAGGTGAATTTCATTCAATACCAATACCAAGTTAGTTGTTGTTAGTCGGGTTCGAACCCCTGACCTCCCTGTTGAAAACCGAAACCACTACCACCACACCACTTAGGGGTGGGGCTGCAGTATTTAGTATTTGAACACTTGATCTTTTAAATAAAGAGAAGATAACTTACCGTTAAGATGTTCAGTTAGGAACTTTCTACAATTATTTGGTTTAATTGTTTGTTTTAAGCGATGTTTTCAGAGTCCTTTTATTGACGTACATCGACCTTAAAAACTCCACTATAAAAAAGAATGCAGACATGGAAGTGATATGATTATAAGAAAAGGGTGGCTGGTTCGTGAAACGGGCTATCTATGATGACAACTTTTAGGATTTGTGAAAGGGGAGAAGAAATGTGACAGGTCTAGTCCATGAGAGTTTTTGGGTTCTGTCGATTTTTAGCTGTAAAATTCTGTTGTTAAGTTTTTTGAACTCAGATGCTACGTGGATGCACATACAAGAGCTTGAATCAAAACCTAAATTTTTGCGGGTTTGGTTGGGTACATTTTAACCGTACTGATTTTACTAGTTAGCTTATTAATATTTTCAGAACCGTATCGGACGTCGAACCGGACGCCTTACTGGTTTGGTGGTCGGACCGGTCGGACCGGATGGACCGAATTTAACTATATTTTAATTATATTTATATATGTAATTAAATATAAGTAATTTATATATGATTTATACATATATTTTATAGTTATATATAAAACTTAACTATATTTGTATATCCGAAGTACTAATTTATGGTTTAACACCCCGTTTTTACCCACTAAAATCAAAAAAAAAAAATTGAAAAAACCGGTCGGAACCGGCCCGGTTCGCCGGTCCAACCGCCGACTCGGTTTGAACCGGCCGGTTCAACTCAACCAAAACGAACCACCCTGGATCGGATAGGCCAGGCAGCCGAATCGCGGTCCGACCGGTCGGACCGACCGGTCCGATTCGAGCCTAAAAACACTGTAGCTTATTAACGATTATTCCAGTTCAACGGTCAAACTCAATGTAACATTTTTAAAAGAAAATATTTTTTTCTATTACAAGGTCTAAGATCCCTTAGAGACATTTGAAAGCAGTCGTCACACTAAATGCTTATGTTATAATGTAAATTACAAAGAATGATTAATTAATTTTATTTTTCAACCTTAATGTGGGAAAAAGATCACGTACATCTTTCCTTAAACAGGACGGACCCTCCCTGGACCCTGCGAAAACGCGGGAGCTCTTTGCAGCACCAGGTACTTTTCAACCTTAATCTTTATTAATTATATTGGACAATCGTTATGTATATGGTTTGTTTCATATTTGGTCATTTATTTAGAAATATGTTAGTTTGCATAGTTAAGTTAACTCTCATGGTTATCACATGAATGTAAGTGTTTAAAAACTCATTTAGCCATCATAAACCATAAACAAATCGACATATCAGGAAAAAATAATTAGTAAAACTGTGAGACAGTTGAGTAAAGTCTTAAACAATTTTTATAGTTTTTTATCATCACCTTTTTAAAGCTCGTTTTATAAAGATCAAATGTTTCATTTGATTTAAATAATAATAATAATAATAATAATAATAATAATAATAATAACAATAAATAAATAAATAATAAATAATAATAATAATAATAATTATAATTATTATTATTATTATTATATTATTATTATTATTATTATAATTATAATAATATACATGAAAATTAGAATACAAGCCACATAAAATTATTTAGAAAACTAGTTGCTAAACCCACGTTGCATGGCGCCGTTGAAATTTATAAGATCTCAGTTTTGAAGACTTATATATTATTATTCACCTCACCGTTTTCGACAACTCGAATTTAAAAACTTTTCACGACGAAATTTGATAAAAAAAACATGTCGTAACGAAAAATTCGTAAACAACACATCTCTAAATTTGTTCATGTGAAACTATTCTTAGTTATTTTTATGAGTAAATTACGCTTTTCGTCCCTGTGGTTTGGTGGTTATAACCATTTTCATCCAATAGTTTAAAAACGCCCGGTTTAACCACTGTGGTTTAAAATCTGTCACAATTAAGTCCAAACCGTTAACTCCATCCAATTTCTCCGTTAAATTATTTTAAAATGACCAAAATACCTTTGACTGAAATTGTTATTATATTATGAAAAATAAAATATAGTAATAGAGATGCCATATTCATTTGACTACATCTCAACCATCTCCACCGCCACTCTCCATCTTCACCGCCACTCTCCGGCAACCTCCACCACCCGCCTGCAACCTCCACCACCCACCACTCGCCGACAACCACCATCTAACAGCGGCCCCTTTCCATCTACTCTCACTCTCCCTCTCTCTATGTCACTTATTACCACTACAATACCACTGATGTTCAAACCCTAGACTAGAGAGAAAGAGGGGCGTCCATGGTGTCTTGGTAGCAAAAAACAGGGGAAAGATTGTGTCGTAGGTGTGTGTGTATGTAGAGAGAGAACGTGGGGATGGAGGCGGAGGCGGTGGTGGCTGTAACATTTCGTATTTTTTTTGCAAATAATAATAATAATAATAATAATAATAATAATAATAATAATAATATAATAATAATAATAATAATTATAATAAAACAATAATAACAATAATAATAAATAATAATGATAATAATGATAATAAAAATAATAATAATAATAATAATAAATAATAGTAATAATAAAGTCCAGGGGTATTCTGCAATTCTTGAAAGTCTAAATAAATTTTAAAAACATAAAATAATAAAATCAAAACCCCAGGGACCAATTCTGTAAATTACAAATTTACACAACCGGCCCCTCCTCACCCCCGCAATTCCGGCACCGGATCCGGCCACCTTCCGGCGGCTCTCCGGCGAAGCCGAAACCACCAAATTACACGGTTTTGATCAAATCAAACCGCCCCGACACTTTCACATGCATGATTCGAACTGGACACCCACAAAAATCGAATAAAACTGAGTGCGATCGATCCCAAACCGAACCACGTGGTTGTCGGTACCTTTACAGGTTTCAAATCGCACTGAAAATACAATGATAATCGAATTAATCCATCCTGAACACTGCTATAAATAATCCTAATCAGTATATGCTTTCGATTGCATCAATTAAAACACAGAAACCTCAAATCGATCTTCTTCTTCCCCGCGATCTGCAACACACTCGAATTCGTATTTAGAACTATTATAAGTCACAATTAACAGAGGGCAATTGATCCTTGACCTCGTTTGAAGCTACCTGTGAAGTGAATTTGGTTTTCATCATCGTTCGATCATCACTCGACTTCAAGCTAAAACCGCGACCTGTTCTTCATCTTTTCTTGTCAATCGGGAGTCCAACCAGGTAATTAAATACATCATTACGTTCGATTTTTGATGGGGATCAAAAGCCCCATGATCGTTTGAATTAACATCATCAATCCGATCTTCAATTTGGATCAGATTGATTCTAGGGTTCTTAGAATCAATGAGGAACTGCAAGTGATGTTTAAATGAATTAAAACCCAATTATAACCGCGGCTGAGGCCCTTAGTCCACCGGTTAAGTGTGTGTGTTGTGAAACAGGAGGTCCCGGGTTCGACCCCGGGCACCCCCTTATATTTTTAAAATGCCTTTTTAAGCCCCAATTAAATACATAAAAATTTTTAAAAATTATAAAAATTAATTTTATAAATGTTCCTTATTTTAAATGTTATAAAATGAATTACTGTAAATTTACTTTATTTAAAAACCATAATAATATTTATAAGATAATAATTATAAATATTATAAATAAATATTTTTATAACAATGGACCTTAAATAATAGTTTAAAATTCTAAATTATTATTGGGTTAAACGTTGCAGTTAAATTATTGTTTGAAACGTATTTATTTGGTTACAAAACTTTATTCAAATCTTATATATATCTTACAAATTTTTATAAACGTTTTCTTTTCACATCTTTAAGTATATAAAATATCTTAAACTTCTTTTCATTTTATTTCACGAAAATATAATTTGTTCCCACTTATTAAATATAATTAATTGACAAAACCTCAAGTATAAATTCTAATACCTTAATTCACGTGAAATCATTAACTATAATTTTATACATACATGTATATATATAGGTACCTTGTAGAGGAATTCGTTGAAACGACGCTGGTTATTATTTCTTATTAATCATCCAATATATACTTAATCGCCAAGTGAGTATTTCTATACCCATTTTATTATTTCACACACTTTTGGGTGAAACATGTTACCGTATAAACGTTACACTTGTAAACACGTTTGATTCTTGTAAACTTATGGCAATTTGCTTGTGTGTTGTGATTAGTTGAATCTTGTAGCTACCATGTAATGTCGAATATATGTACAATCATTAACTATTGCTAGCCTGGCGACGTCATAGATCTATGGGCCTGACAAGCCTGCTTGGTTGATCCAAGTACACTTAGCTAATCGTATATTCTTGTAAACGTTTGAGACTTGTAAAACTTTGTCAAGGTTTGATTGTGCATTCTGTCTTACATCCCTAGTTACCTTGTTCTCTAATTTACAACATGAATTGCCATCTTTTATATACTTATGTATTTAAAAACTATAGAATGCTCACCAACAATATGTTGACCTTTTATTTTTAACATGTTTCAGGCAATAGCGTTATGTGGCTGTGAACAATCGTAACTCTCACGCCTCGACGATTCCGCCGTCAAGGTTGGGGTGTGACAGATTGGTATCAGAGCCCATAACTATAGGGATTTAGGTTATTAATGATGACCTAGACTATAGCTTATGCATGCACCTTATAGTATTTTTATCTTATAAATATATGGTTTGCATATTACATAATGCTATGCCTTCTTGTGTGCAATTTGATGCCTTAGCATAGGATTGCCTAAACTTAATTACTTGTCTCCCTAAACTTATCTTTGACTTTTCCCGAACATAAAACCTCTCTATCTTATTCTCGACGACACGTGGAATCGTATACTTATGCTTATGACTTGGATCTTTAGACGTTATGTCTAATCTATATAAATCTCATCAAGGTTTTGATTACATGAACCTAAGAAATATTGTGTGACACATAGACACCTGTATTCTGGATTTCCTGGCAAAAAGCCTTCGGGCTAAGGCAAGCGTATTCGTATAAATCTCATTGAGGGGCCCGTTACGCTTACCTGGGGATTTCTGGGATGAGTGATAAACTATGGTCAAAATACACAAATCTCTAAGGCAAATGAGTCAATTTACCTTGACGTGTCCACGGTTCCAAATGATAATGCGTTATCAAATGGGATCATTCCGTGTACCTTACAACCTTTAGCCTACCTTTGTCTAAACTAATATTCTTTGTTATCCTCACTCCCGTAACTAGCTCCTTTTTGTATGTCCAGCATGTCTCGACAACTTCAAAAACGTGGAAACTCCAACCGCAAGCTGGCAGCAATGATCGCCAAACAAATGGCTGCTGTACTCCCAACCATGGTTGCTGAACTTACTAGCACCATGATGGCTAATAGCAACAACAACACCAATGGAAATAACAACGGTGCTCAAGGAGAAAATAGCAATAGCCGAAACGGGAACGATCGTACTTGCACCTTCAAACACTTCAACTCGTGCAAACCCACCAACTTTAGTGGTAAGGAAGGAGCCACTGGTCTTCTTGAGTGGTTCGAAGGCATGGAGAACACTTTCGCCAATTGTGAGTGTCCCGAGGCACTCAAAGTCCGTTATGCCACTAGCATGCTCCAACAAAGGGCACTTACCTGGTGGAATAGCGAGAAGAGAAACCGAGGAGCTGATGCTATTTTGGCACTCTCTTGGGATGAGTTCAAGAACATCGCCATCGCGAAGTTCTGCCCGAGAAGTGAATTGCAAAAGCTGGAAGAAGAATTCTGGAATTTGAAGCAAAACGATGGTGATCATTTGGCCTACTCAACTAGGCATCATGAGTTGAGTTTATTACTGCCTCACATGGTCGATACTGTTCCCCGCAACATCGAGAAGTTCATAAAGGGTGTACCACCCCAAATTCAAGATGCTGTGGTGGGTAGCCGACCCACAACTTTGGAGGAGGCAATTACTATCACAGCGCAGCTCACTGAGAATCATATTAGAGCTGGCACTATGTCGGCAAGGGGTTCGAAGTCTACTGCGAAGGCGACAACCGAGGCAACAAAGGAGGTAAGGGCTGAGTCGTCTTCCCAAAGCAAGAAGCGTAAGTTCACGCCAACACGCAACTACGCTGTGACCACTCCAAATGCTCCTCAAAAACAAATGGTGGTGGCAAATCAAGCTCCCATGGCTAAAGTTTATACGGGTTCTATGCCAATGTGTAACACGTGCAAGTACCATCATGCGGGTAACGTTTCATGCCGAATCTGCTCGTTGTGTGGAAAGTATGGCCATTTGGTGACTACTTGTCTACGTGCACCAAACAACGCTGCAATGCTTGCCAACCGAACCTGTTACAACTGTGGCGAGCCTGGTAATATTCGTCCGCAATGCCCTCGCAATGCGGGCAACGTGCCACCAGCTCGTGGAAGGGCTTTCAATATCAACGCCAACCAAGCACAAGTCAGCAATGACGTTGTGAATGGTACGACGAAGAACCCCGTTTGAATCATTTCTTGTATTATTGATGTTTTCCATCTTTGTAATCATCGTATCAATAATAAATTTTTTTTTTACCGAACAGGTATGTATCTTGTAAATAATCATTATGCATCTGTATTATTTGATTCGGGTGCGGATAAGAGTTTCGTGTCGTTAGAATTCGAGCCCGTACTTTCTAAATCACGTATTAATCTGGAAAGACCTACACGGTCGAAGTCGCCGATGGAAAATCTATTGTCGTTGATGTCATAATACGTGATTGCATCATAAGCTTTAACGAGCACGAATTCCCTATTGATCTTATTCCTATGAAACTCGGAAGCTTCGACGTCATCATTGGAATGGATTGGCTAGTCAAACATCATACTGAGATCGTATGTTTTGAGAAGTGTATTCGAATACCGTTACCATCCGCGGATACTTTGAAAGTGTTCGGCGAGAAATCATCACAAGGACTCAAACTCATGTCTTGCACTCAAGCCCGAAGGTGCTTAAGCAAGAAGTATATAGCCTTTTTGGCTTACGTGGTCAACACAAAAGCCAAAGGGAAAGAACTTAAGGATGTCCCTATTGTACGAGACTTTCCTGAAGTATTTCCCGATGACCTTAGTGGTTTACCTCCCGTACGTGAAGTTGAATTTAAAATTGATTTGATACCGGGAGCACAACCCGTGGCTAAGTCACCATATCGGCTTGCACCATCGGAATTGCAAGAACTCTCTAGCCAACTCCAGGAATTATCCGAAAAAGGGTTTATCCGCCCTAGTTCTTCTCCTTGGGGTGCACCTGTCTTATTTGTGAAGAAGAAAGATGGGTCATTCCGTATGTGTATCGATTACCGAGAGCTCAACAAGTTGACCATCAAAAACCGGTATCCTCTTCCTCGTATCGACGATCTGTTTGATCAACTTCAAGGAGCTACTATATTCTCGAAGATTGATCTACGTTCTGGATATCATCAATTACGTGTCCATGATGATGACATCCCCAAGACCGCATTTCGTACTCGTTATGGGCACTATGAGTTTACGGTGATGCCTTTTGGCTTGACTAATGCTCCTGCTGTCTTCATGGATCTCATGAATCGAGTATGCAAGCCTTATCTAGATAAGTTTGTGATCGTCTTCATTGATGACATTCTCATCTACTCCAAAACCAACGCCGAGCATGAACTGCATTTGCGACAAGTTCTCGAATTGTTGAAGAAAGAGCAATTGTACGCGAAGTTCTCGAAGTGTGATTTCTGGCTCAAGGAAGTTCAATTTCTAGGACATGTGGTGAATAGCCAAGGAATTCACGTTGACCCTGCAAAGGTGGAAGCTGTAACATCTCGTATTTTGCGACGTTTAATAATGAAAATAATAATAATAATAATAATAATAATAATAATATAATAATAATAATAATAATAATAATAATAATGGTAATAATAATAATAATAACAATAATAATAATGATAATAGTGGTAATAGTAATAATAATAATAATAATAATAATAATAATATAATAATAATAACAATAACAATAACAATAACAATAACAATAATAATAATAATAATAATAATAATAATAATAATAATAATAATAATAATAATAATAATAATAATAATAAAGTCCAGGGACCATTTATGTCAATTTAAAAACTTAAATAAAACTTTTATACATAAAATAATAAAAATCAAAACCGCAGGGGCCATTGTGTAACTTCCAATTTTTCAAAACCAACCCTGCCCCCCCTCGTTTTCCCGGCGAAACTTCCGGCCACCGCCGGCACAACTCCGGCGAGGCCCAAACACCGCATTTCACGCGGTTTTAATTCAAATTAAAGCTCCCGACATGTTCGCGACCGAGATTCGAACATATGGACCCATTTAATTTGAAAAATGCGCTCGTTTACGCGTGCAAGAATCGAACCCGCTCGATCCGTTCAAAATCAAATTCAAATTGAGCTCGTACGCACAAATTGCCACTATAAATAGAGGGCAAACGATCATCTACCCGCACACAAACTTTCTGTAAACTCAATTTGATCAAACACACACACAAACATCGAATTCGATCATCGTCTTCATCGCGACCTGCAACTCTATCGAGCACCAATCTTCGAGCTTTCTAAACCCGAATTGATAAGGGGTTTTTGTTTATCATCATCAAACGAAACTGTCTGTGCAAGGAATTTAATTATTATCTACACAATCATCTCGAATCATATCTCCTCTGCGCGGCTGTTCTTGATCTTATTCTCTATCAAATTAACATCGAATCAGGTAATTGAACACTCCATTGTATTCGATTTTACATGGGATCAAAAGCCCCATGAATTTGAACATTTACAGATTCGAATTGATCCTCAATTTGGATCAAATCAAATCTAGGGTTTATGTGAATTTGGGATGAATTGCAATTGGTGTTTAAATGAAATTAAAACAGAACAAAATCGCGGCTTAGGCCCTTGTTCCACTGGTCCCTGCGTTCCATGTTAAACAGGAGGTCCCGGGTTCGACCCCGGGCACCCCCTTATATTTTTAAAATACTTTTTTAAGCTTTAAAAAAATTATAAAAAATTCCTAAAAATTATAAAAATTAATTTTATAAACTCTGAATTTTTTAAAGTTATCAAACAAATTTTTGTAAAATTATTTCTTTGAAACACTTAATTTTTATATAAAATATCAAATAACAAATATTATAATTAGTTTATTTTTACCAAAGTAAACTTTAAATAGTCAAAATTACTACGTTATTATTTGTCATTACGTTACCTTTAATTATAAATTTATTTATGTCAATTATGAAATGTTATCTACATTTTATAAATTTAATCATTTTATAAAAATTTAATATTTTTTTTATAAAATGGATTAATTAATCTTTCTTTTATTGTATAAAAATATATATATACGATCTTGATAACTAATCCCAAATTCCATCAAAGACCCTAGATTCTCGTTAAAAACGTTAAGATTAATATTAACCAACTTAAACCTCGTCGATATATATATAATCATAGGTACCTTGTAAGAGAATTCGTTGGAACGTCGTCTATTATCCTTATTAATCGTCATCCATATACTTAATTACCAAGTGAGTATTTCTATACCCATTTTATTATTTCACACACTTTTGGGTGAAACATGTTACCGTATAAACGTTGCACTTGTAAACACGTTTGATTCTTGTAAACTTATGGCAATTTACTTGTGTGTTGTGATTAGTTGAATCTTGTAGCTACCATGTAATGTCGAATATATGTACAATCATTAACTATTGCTAGCCTGGCGACGTCATAGATCTATGGGCCTGACAAGCCTGCTTGGTTGATCCAAGTACACTTAGCTAATCGTATATACTTTTAACGTTAATAGAATATTAACGTCGTTTGATACTTGTAAAACTTTGTCAAGGTTTGATTGTGCATTCTGTCTTACATCCCTAGTTACCTTGTTCTCTAATTTACAACATGAATTGCCATCTTTTATATACTTATGTATGAAAAACTATAGAATGCTCACCAACAATATGTTGACCTTTTATTTTTAACATGTTTCAGGCAATAGCGTTATGTGGCTGTGAACAATCGTAACTCTCACGCCTCGACGATTCCGCCGTCAAGGTTGGGGTGTGACAGATTGGTATCAGAGCCCATAACTATAGGGATTTAGGTTATTAATGATGACCTAGACTATAGCTTATGCATGCACCTTATAGTATTTTTATCTTGTAAATACATGGTTTGCATATTACATAATGCTATGCCTTCTTATGTGCAATTTGATGCCTTAGCATAGGATTGCCTAAACTTAGTTACTTGTCTCCCTAAACTTATCTTTGACTCTCCCCGAACATGAAACCTCTCTATCTTATTCTCGACGACACGTGGAATCGTATACTTATGCTTATGACTTGGATCTTTAGACGTTATGTCTAATCTATATAAATCTCATCAAGGTTTTGATTACATGAACCTAAGAAATATTGTGTGACACATAGACACCTGTATTCTGGATTTCCTGGCAAAAAGCCTTCGGGCTAAGGCAAGCGTATTCGTATAAATCTCATTGAGGGGCCCGTTACGCTTACCTGGGGATTTCTGGGATGAGTGATAAACTATGGTCAAAATACACAAATCTCTAAGGCAAATGAATCAATTTACCTTGACGTGTCCACGGTTCCAAATGATAATGCGTTATCAAATGGGATCATCCCGTGTACCTTACAACCTTTAGCCTACCTTTGTCTAAACTAATATTCTTTGTTAACCTCACTCCCGTAACTAGCTCCTTTTTGTATGTCCAGCATGTCTCGACAACTTGCAAAGCGTGGAAACTCCAACCGCAAGCTGGCAGCAATGATCGCCAAACAAATGGCTGCTGTGCTCCCAACCATGGTTGCTGAACTTACTAGCACCATGATGGCTAATAGCAACAACAACACCAATGGAAACAACAACGGTGCTCAAGGAGAAAATAGCAACAGCCGAAACGGGAACGATCGTACTTGCACCTTCAAACACTTCAACTCGTGCAAACCCACCAACTTTAGTGGCAAGGAAGGAGCCACTGGTCTTCTTGAGTGGTTCGAAGGCATGGAGAACACTTTCGCCAATTGTGAGTGTCCCGAGGCACTCAAAGTCCGTTATGCCACTAGTATGCTCCAACAAAGGGCACTTACCTGGTGGAATAGCGAGAAGAGAAACCGAGGAGCTGATGCTATTTCGGCACTCTCTTGGGATGAATTCAAGAACATCGCTATCGCGAAGTTTTGCCCGAGAAGTGAATTACAAAAGTTGGAAGAAGAATTCTGGAACTTGAAGCAAGATGGTGGTGATCATTTGGCCTACTCAACTAGGCATCATGAGTTGAGTCTACTATTGCCCCATATGGTTGACACTGTCCCCCGCAACATCGAGAAGTTCATAAAGGGTGTACCACCCCAAATTCAAGATGCTGTGGTGGGTAGCCGACCCACAACTTTGGAGGAGGCAATTACTATCACAGCGCAGCTCACTGAGAATCATATTAGAGCTGGCACTATGTCGGCAAAGGGTTCAAAGTCTACTGTGAAGGCGACACCCGAGGCAACAAAGGATGTAAAGGCTGAGTCGTCTTCCCAAAACAAAAAGCGTAAGTTCACAACAACACGCAACTACGCTGTGACCACTCCAAATCCTCCTCAAAAACAAATGGTGGTGGCAAATCAAGCTCCCATGGCTAAAGTTTATACGGGTTCTCAGCCAATGTGTAACACGTGCAAGTACCATCATGCGGGTAACGTTCCATGCCGAATCTGCTCGTTGTGTGGAAAGTATGGCCACTTGGTGACTACTTGTCTTCGTGCACCAAACAACGCCGCAATGCTTGCCAACCGAACCTGTTACAACTGTGGCGAGCCTGGTCATATTCGTCCGCAATGCCCTCGCAATGCGGGCAACGTGCCACCAGCTCGTGGAAGGGCTTTCAATATCAACGCCAACCAAGCACAAGTCAGCAATGACGTTGTGAATGGTACGACGAAGAACCCCGTTTAAATCATTCCTTGTATTATTGATGTTTTCCATCTTTGTAATCATCGTATCAATAATAAAATTTCTTTTCACCGAACAGGTATGTATCTTGTAAATGATCATTATGCATCTGTATTATTTGATTCGGGTGCGGATAAGAGTTTCGTATCGTTAGAATTCGAGCCCGTACTTTCTAAATCACGTAATAATCTGGAAAGACCCTACACGGTCGAAGTCGCCGATGGAAAACCCATTGTCGTTGATGTCATAATACGTGATTGTATCATAAGCTTTAACGAGCACGAATTCCCTATTGATCTTATTCCTATGAAACTCGGAAGCTTCGACGTCATCATTGGAGTGGATTGGCTAGTCAAACATCATGCTGAGATCGTATGTTTTGAGAAGTGTATTCGAATACCGTTACCATCCGGGGATACTTTGAAAGTGTTCGGCGAGAAACCATCACAAGGACTCAAACTCATGTCTTGCACTCAAGCCCGAAAGTGCTTAAGCAAGAAGTATATAGCCTTCTTGGCTTACGTGGTCAACACAATAGCCAAAGGGAAAGAACTTAAGGATGTCCCTATTGTACGAGACTTTCCTGAAGTATTTCCCGATGACCTTAGTGGCTTACCTCCCGTACGTGAAGTTGAATTTAAAATTGATTTGATACCGGGAGCACAACCCGTGGCTAAGTCACCATATCGGCTTGCACCATCGGAATTGCAAGAACTCTCTAGCCAACTCCAGGAATTATCCGAAAAAGGGTTTATCCGCCCTAGTTCTTCTCCTTGGGGAGCACCTGTTTTATTTGTGAAGAAGAAAGATGGGTCATTCCGTATGTGTATCGATTACCGAGAGCTCAACAAGTTGACCATCAAAAACCGGTATCCTCTACCTCGTATCGACGATCTGTTTGATCAACTTCAAGGAGCTACTATATTCTCGAAGATTGATCTACGTTCTGGATATCATCAATTACGTGTCCATGATGATGACATCCCCAAGACCGCATTTCGTACTCGTTATGGGCACTATGAGTTTACGGTGATGCCTTTTGGCTTGACTAATGCTCCTGCTGTCTTCATGGATCTCATGAATCGAGTATGCAAGCCTTATCTAGATAAGTTTGTGATCGTCTTCATTGATGACATTCTCATCTACTCCAAAACCAACGCCGAGCATGAACTGCATTTACGACAAGTTCTTGAACTGTTGAAGAAAGAGCAATTGTACGCGAAGTTCTCGAAGTGTGATTTCTGGCTCAAGGAGGTTCAATTTCTAGGACACGTGGTGAATAGCCAAGGAATTCACGTTGACCCTGCAAAGGTGGAAGCTGTGAAGAATTGGTGTGTTCCCACGACACCGACCGAGATTCGTTCTTTCCTTGGTCTTGCTGGTTATTATCGGCGATTCATCGCCAACTTTTCGAGGATCGCGAAGCCGCTCACTTCCTTAACACAAAAAGATAAGCCATTCAAGTGGGGTCCCGAGCAAGAGGAAGCTTTTGAAACATTAAAACACAAACTAAGCAATGCTCCTATCTTGACCCTACCCGATGGAAACGATGATTTCACCGTATATTGTGATGCCTCAAAACAAGGTCTTGGTTGTGTCCTTATGCAACGAGGAAAGGTGATAGCTTATGCATCAAGACAATTGAAGGTTCACGAGGTGAATTACACGACTCATGATCTTGAACTCGGTGCTGTGGTTTTCGCTTTGAAGATCTGGCGACATTATCTTTATGGGACAAAATGCATAGTCTACACCGACCACAAAAGTCTCCAACATGTGTTTAACCAAAAAGATCTCAACATGAGACAACGACGTTGGATCGAGTTAATCAGTGACTACGACTGTGACATTCGCTATCATCCTGGAAAGGCGAATGTTGTAGCCGACGCGCTGAGTCGCAAGGTCCATAACAAAACTGTCTCACTACAAGGAATCCGAGATCAAAGACAGTGGTTTCACACGTTAAGAGAATTTGATACCGAGGTTCGTGTGGATATTAACGAGGCTACTATCATGCTCCAAAACATAAGAATTGATAGTGATCTCGAGTTATGCATTCGCAAGGCTCAACAAGCGGCAATAACCGACGAAGGAAGTAATGAGGATTTGGTGTCTAACGTTCGATCACAACTGGAGGAAAAACCAAATGGCCTATGGTACTTTATGAATCGACTTTGGATTCCAAACCGTAATAACCTTCGACACATCATCTTGGACGAAGCTCATCACACCCGATATTCTATTCATCCTGGTTCCGATAAAATGTACATGGATTTGCGTGGTCAATATTGGTGGCCTGGAATGAAGAAAGATATCGCGGTTCATGTCTCCAAATGTCTCACGTGTGCAAAAGTCAAAGCCGAGCATCAACGACCAAGTGGTTTACTTGAACAACCTGAAATCCCTATGTGGAAATGGGAACATGTATCCATGGATTTCATAACCAAGTTACCACGTACTCCTCGTGGTCATGATAGTATATGGGTGATTGTGGACCGTTTGACTAAGACGGCACATTTCATACCTATACGAGACACCTACAAGGTTTCAAGACTAGCTCGTATATACATTGATGAAATTGTGAGTCGTCATGGCGTACCCTTACACATCATTTCCGATCGAGATGCTCGTTTCACTTCGCACTTTTGGTCATCTATGCAAGAACTCTTGGGTACTCAATTGGATTTAAGTACGGCTTACCATCCTCAAACTGATGGTCAAACCGAACGAACAATCCAAACCCTTGAGGATTTACTACGATTGTGTGTCCTTGACTTTGGTGGTAATTGGGATACGCATTTACCTCTCGCGGAATTTTCGTATAACAATAGTTATCACTCGAGTATCAAGATGGCACCGTTCGAAGCACTTTATGGTCGTAAATGCCGATCGCCGATCTGTTGGACCGACATTGGTGAAAACTTTATCACTGGTCCTGAACTTATACAAGAAACGACCGATAAAGTTTCTATCATCCGCAAGAACCTTGAAGTGGCAAGAAGTCGGCAAAAGAGTTATGCCGATAAGCATCGTAAACCGTTGGAGTTTCAAGTTGGTGATATGGTTCTTCTTAAGGTTTCACCATGGAAAGGTGTTATTCGCTTTGGAAAGAAGGGTAAACTAGCCCCAAGATTTGTAGGACCTTTCAAAATCCTGAAAAGGATTGGGAAAGTGGCTTATAAACTGGAACTACCTTCCGACCTCAGTGGAGTTCATCCTGTATTCCATGTCTCAAATTTAAGAAAGTGTTTGGCCGACGAGAGTCTGCATGTTCCACTGGAAGACATCCAGATCGACGAGTCATTGCACTTCATCGAGAAACCTGTCGAGATTATGGATCGCATCATGAAGAAGACTAGGACCACAACTACTCCAATTGTCAAGGTTCGTTGGGAGAACAAGTGTGGAGCTGAGTTCACGTGGGAACGGGAAGATCATATGAAGGAGAGATACCCGTATTTATTCGTTTAGTTCATTTTTAATTTCTAGACGAAATTCTTTAAAGTAGGGGAGACGGAAACATCTTGTATTAATGTTTATTCTTAATCAATGAGAGAGCTTATATTTTGAAGCCACATACTTTAGACTCTCTTTTTACCTCTAATGGCTCTGCCATTGCACATAAAGTAAACACTAAAGTAGCCAGCTTAATCGATGATGAATTTTCTTCTTTTGATACCTTATCAAAACCTGAAAGTTCTCCAAGTGTCCTCATCTTTTCATCTCAGCCTTCTCGTAAACAAATTCGGGACGAAATTTCCTAAAGTAGGGGAGACTGTAACATCTCGTATTTTGCGACGTTTAATAATGAAAATAATAATAATAATAATAATAATAATAATAATATAATATAATAATAATAATAATAATAATAATAATAATAATAATAATGGTATAATAATAATAATAACAATAATAATAATGATAATAGTGGTAATAATATAATAATAATAATAATATATAATAATAATAAATAATAATAATAATAATAATAATAATAATAATAACAATAACAAGAATAATAATAATAATAATAATAATAATAATAATAATAATAATAATAATAATAATAATAATAATAATAATAATAAAGTCCAGGGACCATTTATGTCAATTTAAAAACTTAAATAAAACTTTTATACATAAAATAATAAAAATCAAAACCGCAGGGGCCATTGTGTAACTTCCAATTTTTCAAAACCAACCCTGCCCCCCCTCGTTTTCCCGGCGAAACTTCCGGCCACCGCCGGCACAACTCCGGCGAGGCCCAAACACCGCATTTCACGCGGTTTTAATTCAAATTAAAGCTCCCGACATGTTCGCGACCGAGATTCGAACATATGGACCCATTTAATTTGAAAAATGCGCTCGTTTACGCGTGCAAGAATCGAACCCGCTCGATCCGTTCAAAATCAAATTCAAATTGAGCTCGTACGCACAAATTGCCACTATAAATAGAGGGCAAACGATCATCTACCCGCACACAAACTTTCTGTAAACTCAATTTGATCAAACACACACACAAACATCGAATTCGATCATCGTCTTCATCGCGACCTGCAACTCTATCGAGCACCAATCTTCGAGCTTTCTAAACCCGAATTGATAAGGGGTTTTTGTTTATCATCATCAAACGAAACTGTCTGTGCAAGGAATTTAATTATTATCTACACAATCATCTCGAATCATATCTCCTCTGCGCGGCTGTTCTTGATCTTATTCTCTATCAAATTAACATCGAATCAGGTAATTGAACACTCCATTGTATTCGATTTTACATGGGATCAAAAGCCCCATGAATTTGAACATTTACAGATTCGAATTGATCCTCAATTTGGATCAAATCAAATCTAGGGTTTATGTGAATTTGGGATGAATTGCAATTGGTGTTTAAATGAAATTAAAACAGAACAAAATCGCGGCTTAGGCCCTTGTTCCACTGGTCCCTGCGTTCCATGTTAAACAGGAGGTCCCGGGTTCGACCCCGGGCACCCCCTTATATTTTTAAAATACTTTTTTAAGCTTTAAAAAAATTATAAAAAATTCCTAAAAATTATAAAAATTAATTTTATAAACTCTGAATTTTTTAAAGTTATCAAACAAATTTTTGTAAAATTATTTCTTTGAAACACTTAATTTTTATATAAAATATCAAATAACAATATTATAATTAGTTTATTTTTACCAAAGTAAACTTTAAATAGTCAAAATTACTACGTTATTATTTGTCATTACGTTACCTTTAATTATAAATTTATTTATGTCAATTATGAAATGTTATCTACATTTTATAAATTTAATCATTTTATAAAAATTTAATATTTTTTTTATAAAATGGATTAATTAATCTTTCTTTTATTGTATAAAAATATATATATACGATCTTGATAACTAATCCCAAATTCCATCAAAGACCCTAGATTCTCGTTAAAAACGTTAAGATTAATATTAACCAACTTAAACCTCGTCGATATATATATAATCATAGGTACCTTGTAAGAGAATTCGTTGGAACGTCGTCTATTATCCTTATTAATCGTCATCCATATACTTAATTACCAAGTGAGTATTTCTATACCCATTTTATTATTTCACACACTTTTGGGTGAAACATGTTACCGTATAAACGTTGCACTTGTAAACACGTTTGATTCTTGTAAACTTATGGCAATTTACTTGTGTGTTGTGATTAGTTGAATCTTGTAGCTACCATGTAATGTCGAATATATGTACAATCATTAACTATTGCTAGCCTGGCGACGTCATAGATCTATGGGCCTGACAAGCCTGCTTGGTTGATCCAAGTACACTTAGCTAATCGTATATACTTTTAACGTTAATAGAATATTAACGTCGTTTGATACTTGTAAAACTTTGTCAAGGTTTGATTGTGCATTCTGTCTTACATCCCTAGTTACCTTGTTCTCTAATTTACAACATGAATTGCCATCTTTTATATACTTATGTATGAAAAACTATAGAATGCTCACCAACAATATGTTGACCTTTTATTTTTAACATGTTTCAGGCAATAGCGTTATGTGGCTGTGAACAATCGTAACTCTCACGCCTCGACGATTCCGCCGTCAAGGTTGGGGTGTGACAGAAGCTGTGAAGAATTGGTGTGTTCCCACGACACCGACCGAGATTCGTTCTTTCCTTGGTCTTGCTGGTTATTATCGACGATTTATCGCTAACTTTTCGAGGATCGCGAAGCCGCTCACTTCCTTAACACAAAAGAATAAACCATTCGAGTGGGGGCCCGAGCAAGAGGAAGCTTTTGAAACATTAAAACACAAACTAAGTAATGCTCCTATCTTGACCCTACCCGATGGAAACGATGATTTCACCGTATATTGTGATGCTTCAAAACAAGGTCTTGGTTGTGTTCTTATGCAACGAGGAAAGGTGATAGCTTATGCATCAAGACAATTGAAGGTTCACGAGGTGAATTACACGACTCATGATCTTGAACTCGGTGCTGTGGTTTTCGCTTTGAAGATCTGGCGACATTATCTTTATGGGACGAAATGCATAGTCTACACCGACCACAAAAGTCTCCAACATGTGTTCAACCAAAAAGATCTCAACATGAGACAACGACGTTGGATCGAGTTAATCAGTGACTACGACTGTGACATTCGCTATCATCCTGGAAAGGCGAACGTTGTAGCCGACGCGCTGAGTCGCAAGGTCCATAACAAAACTGTCTCACTACAAGGAATCCGAGATCAAAGACAGTGGTTTCACACGTTAAGAGAATTTGATACCGAGGTTCGTGTGGATGTTAACGAGGCTACTATCATGCTCCAAAACATAAGAATTGATAGTGATCTCGAGTTATGCATTCGCAAGGCTCAACAAGCGGCAATAACCGACGAAGGAAGTAATGAGGATTTGGTGTCTAACGTTCGATCACAACTGGAGGAAAAACCAAACGGCCTATGGTACTTTATGAATCGACTTTGGATTCCAAATCGTAATAACCTTCGACACATCATCTTGGACGAAGCTCATCACACCCGATATTCTATACATCCTGGTTCCGATAAAATGTACATGGATTTGCGTGGTCAATATTGGTGGCCTGGAATGAAGAAAGATATCGCGGTTCATGTCTCCAAATGTCTCACGTGTGCAAAAGTCAAAGCCGAGCATCAACGACCAAGTGGTTTACTTGAACAACCTGAAATCCCTATGTGGAAATGGGAACATGTATCCATGGATTTCATAACCAAGTTGCCACGTACTCCTCGTGGTCATGATAGTATATGGGTGATTGTGGACCGTTTGACTAAGACGGCACATTTCATACCTATACGAGACACCTACAAGGTTTCAAGACTAGCTCGTATATACATTGATGAGATTGTGAGTCGTCATGGCGTACCCTTACACATCATTTCCGATCGAGATGCTCGTTTCACTTCGCACTTTTGGTCATCTATGCAAGAACTCTTGGGTACTCAATTGGATTTAAGTACGGCTTACCATCCTCAAACTGATGGTCAAACCGAACGAACAATCCAAACCCTCGAGGATTTGCTACGACTATGTGTCCTTGACTTTGGTGGTAATTGGGATACGCATTTACCGCTCGCGGAATTTTCGTATAATAATAGTTATCACTCGAGTATCAAGATGGCACCGTTCGAAGCACTTTATGGTCGTAAATGCCGATCACCGATCTGTTGGACCGACATTGGTGAAAACTTTATCACTGGTCCTGAACTTATACAAGAAACGACCGATAAAGTCGCTACAATCCGCAAGAACCTTGAAGTGGCAAGAAGTCGACAAAAGAGCTATGCCGATAAGCATCGTAAACCGTTGGAGTTTCAAGTTGGTGATATGGTTCTTCTTAAGGTTTCACCATGGAAAGGTGTTATTCGCTTTGGAAAGAAGGGTAAACTAGCTCCAAGATTTGTAGGACCTTTCAAAATCCTGAAAAGGATTGGGAAAGTGGCTTATAAACTGGAACTACCTTCCGACCTTAGTGAAGTTCATCCTGTGTTCCATGTCTCAAATTTAAGAAAGTGTTTGGCCGACGAGAGTCTGCATGTTCCACTGGAAGACATTCAGATCGACGAGTCATTGCACTTCATCGAGAAACCTGTCGAGATTATGGATCGCATCATGAAGAAGACTAGGACCACAACTACTCCCATTGTCAAAGTTCGTTGGGAGAACAAGTGTGGAGCTGAGTTCACGTGGGAGCGGGAGGATCATATGAAACAGAGATACCCGTATTTGTTCTTTTAGTTCATTTTTAAATTTCTAAACGAAATTCTTTAAAGTAAGGGAGACGATAACATCTTGTATTAACGTTTAGGAAAGCTTATAATGTTAACTAAAAGCCACACACTTTAGACTCTCTTTTTACCTCTAATGGCTTTGCCATTGCACATAGTACACACTAAAGCATTCAGCTTAATCGATGATGAATTTTTTCTTTTGATACTTTATCAAAACCTGAAAGTTCTCCAAGTGTCCTCATCTTGTCGTCTCAGCCTCCTCGTAAATAAATTTCGGGACGAAATTTCCTAAAGTAGGGGAGACTGTAACATTTCGTATTTTTTTTGCAAATAATAATAATAATAATAATAATAATAATAATAATAATAATAATAATAATTATAATAAAACAATAATAACAATAATAATAAATAATAATGATAATAATGATAATAAAAATAATAATAATAATAATAATAATAATAAATAATAGTAATAATAAAGTCCAGGGGGTATTCTACAATTCTTGAAAGTCTAAATAAATTTTAAAAACATAAAATAATAAAATCAAAACCCCAGGGACCAATTCTGTAAATTACAAATTTATACAACCGGCCCCTCCTCACCCCGCAATTCCGGCACCGGATCCGGCCACCTTCCGGCGGCTCTCCGGCGAAGCCGAAACCACCAAATTACACGGTTTTGATCAAATCAAACCGCCCCGACACTTTCACATGCATGATTCGAACTGGACACCCACAAAAAATCGAATAAAACTGAGTGCGATCGATCCCAAACCGAACCACGTGGTTGTCGGTACCTTTACAGGTTTCAAATCGCACTGAAAATACAATGATAATCAAATTAATCCATCCTGAACACTGCTATAAATAATCCTAATCAGTATATGCTTTCGATTGCATCAATTAAAACACAGAAACCTCAAATCGATCTTCTTCTTCACCGCGATCTGCAACACACTCGAATTCGTATTTAGAACTATTATAAGTCACAATTAACAGAGGGCAATTGATCCTTGACCTCGTTTGAAGCTACCTGTGAAGTGAATTTGGTTTTCATCATCGTTCGATCATCACTCGACTTCAAGCTAAAACCGCGACCTGTTCTTCATCTTTTCTTGTCAATCGGGAGTCCAACCAGGTAATTAAATACATCATTACGTTCGATTTTTGATGGGGATCAAAAGCCCCATGATCGTTTGAATTAACATCATCAATCCGATCTTCAATTTGGATCAGATTGATTCTAGGGTTCTTAGAATCAATGAGGAACTGCAAGTGATGTTTAAATGAATTAAAACCCAATTATAACCGCGGCTGAGGCCCTTAGTCCACCGGTTAAGTGTGTGTGTTGTGAAACAGGAGGTCCCGGGTTCGACCCCGGGCACCCCCTTATATTTTTAAAATGCCTTTTTAAGCCCCAATTAAATACATAAAAATTTTTAAAAATTATAAAAATTAATTTTATAAATGTTCCTTATTTTAAATGTTATAAAATGAATTACTGTAAATTTACTTTATTTAAAAACCATAATAATATTTATAAGATAATAATTATAAATATTATAAATAAATATTTTTATAACAATGGACCTTAAATAATAGTTTAAAATTCTAAATTATTATTGGGTTAAACGTTGCAGTTAAATTATTGTTTGAAACGTATTTATTTGGTTACAAAACTTTATTCAAATCTTATATATATCTTACAAATTTTTATAAACGTTTTCTTTTCACATCTTTAAGTATATAAAATATCTTAAACTTCTTTTCATTTTATTTCACGAAAATATAATTTGTTCCCACTTATTAAATACAATTAATTGACAAAACCTCAAGTATAAATTCTAATACCTTAATTCACGTGAAATCATTAACTATAATTTTATACATACATGTATATATATATAGGTACCTTGTAGAGGAATTCGTTGAAACGACGCTGGTTATTATTTCTTATTAATCATCCAATATATACTTAATCGCCAAGTGAGTATTTCTATACCCATTTTATTATTTCACACACTTTTGGGTGAAACATGTTACCGTATAAACGTTACACTTGTAAACACGTTTGATTCTTGTAAACTTATGGCAATTTGCTTGTGTGTTGTGATTAGTTGAATCTTGTAGCTACCATGTAATGTCGAATATATGTACAATCATTAACTATTGCTAGCCTGGCGACGTCATAGATCTATGGGCCTGACAAGCCTGCTTGGTTGATCCAAGTACACTTAGCTAATCGTATATTCTTGTAAACGTTTGAGACTTGTAAAACTTTGTCAAGGTTTGATTGTGCATTCTGTCTTACATCCCTAGTTACCTTGTTCTCTAATTTACAACATGAATTGCCATCTTTTATATACTTATGTATTTAAAAACTATAGAATGCTCACCAACAATATGTTGACCTTTTATTTTTAACATGTTTCAGGCAATAGCGTTATGTGGCTGTGAACAATCGTAACTCTCACGCCTCGACGATTCCGCCGTCAAGGTTGGGGTGTGACAGTGGCGGTGGTGGTGATGGAGGGGGAATAGGGGGTGGTGAAGAGGACGTTGAGGTGGCCGGATCGGAGGAGGTAGGAGGCGTCGGTGGTGTTTCCGGTGGAGAGGTCGGATTTGGCGACGATAGGCATACCGAGGCCCCAGGAGAAGCGGCAAACAGCGTTGGTGGCGTCGGAGCACCAGAACTCGACGTGGTGGAAGCTTTTGACGGTGAATTTGTCGGAAATGGGGTTGTGGCAGATGAAGTTCTTGAAGCCACGAGCTTGAAGGCGGAGCCAGAGCGGTTGCCGGCGACGGTGGCTCCGGTGATGATGTTAGCTTCCATCCCCAATTTGGATTTTGATTCATGTTTGTTTGTTGCAGTAAGTGAGAATGAAAGTTCAAAGAGATAGCGATGGTGGTGGTTTTCAAGTGGTGTATGGCGGTGCGTGTGAGACGGTTCCGGTGGTGTGACGGTGGGTGCGATGGCTATCTGGTGATGGTTGTAAGGTTGTGCTTGGGTGGGAAGTGGCTATGGTTTTAGAGAGAGAGACAGGGAGAGAGAGAATAGAGATATTGAAGTAATAGTTTAAGTCCAAGGGTATTTTAGTCTTTTTACATACATTTAACAGAAAAATGGATTGGGGTTAATGTCCTGGACTTAATTGTGACCAATTTTAAACCACAGTGGTTAAACCGGGCGTTTTTAAACTATTGAATGAAAATGGTTATAACCACCAAACCACAGGGACGAAAAGCGTAATTTACTCTATTTTTATTTTAACTTTCCATTAGCTGCTTTTACTTTTTTTTATATTCAAAATCTTTTTTGAAATTCTTTAGTAGAAAGTTAATTAATATTCTATTATCATGTCTAGAAGAAATCTAATAATGATTATATTGCTTACAGTGAACAAAAATTCAAAACAGCAGCTAGTGGTATTCGAAACTAGAGCACTTGAATTACGTACAGAATTCTAGTTAAATATATTAGATAAAAATTGATGCTAAAAGTAATATATTCACTCTCGGAACCAACATGTAGTTTTAATATCATACATAGAGTTAATCACATCCTGTCCCCGGTCATGTTTCCGCTTTCGATCCACAGGTTAAAAGTTTACAAGATCAGTTAACAGATTAGACAAAACGTAACATAAATGATCCTAGTGTGAATGGATGATAACTTTTTTCGTTAATTTTTTAAAATAACTACAATACCTTAAGTTACACTCACATTGAATAAAATAATTATAATAAACTAGGTTTTAACCCGAAGCGTAATTTACTCTATTTTTATTTTAACTTTCCATTAGCTGCTTTTACTTTTTTTATATTCAAAATCTTTTTTGAAATTCTTTAGTAGAAAGTTAATTAATATTCTATTATCATGTCTAGAAGAAATCTAATAATGATTATATTGCTTACAGTGAACAAAAATTCAAAACAGCAGCTAGTGGTATTCGAAACTAGAGCACTTGAATTACGTACAGAATTCTAGTTCAATATATTAGATAAAAATTGATGCTAAAAGTAATATATTCACTCTCGGAACCAACATGTAGTTTTAATATCATACATAGAGTTAATCACATCCTGTCCCCGGTCATGTTTCCGCTTTCGATCCACAGGTTAAAAGTTTACAAGATCAGTTAACAGATTAGACAAAACGTAACATAAATGATCCTAGTGTGAATGGATGATAACTTTTTCCGTTAATTTTTTAAAATAACTACAATACCTTAAGTTACACTCACATTGAATAAAATAATTATAATAAACTAGGTTTTAACCCGCCGCGCGTTGCGGCGGCGTTTGCGGCGTGATAAAGTATAAAATACGACCAGCCGACTCGTTCCCCAACTAAATTTACGTCAAAACGTAGAGTAACTCGAATATTTTCCATTGAATGACAACATGTAAGAAGACAAGATAAAATGATCAAAAGTTACTCGAAATAATACTTTTAGAGAATAAACTGTCAAAATCATTTCATATCGAAAAAAGTTAGATTATTATTGAAAAAATATTTTCTTATTAGTGAAACCAATAATTTTTTATAGATAATAAATTCACCTTCAATTGGGCATGTGAGATAGCAGGCATTGGGTTATTGATCGACGCATCAGCCCAATGTGTTTGGCCACCAGGTCTCTCAATGGTCTTGCAAAAGCCAATATCTATAATAAGTTTTGAAATGAAAGAATAGCGATGATAGAAAACCAATATAGAAGAAAGGTTTAATAATATATGTGTGTATGCATGTGTATCTGGAGCAAGGAACTGACCTCAACATCTTTGGGTTCAACTTTTTTGGTTTACATGGTTCACCTGCTTTCTTCCAACAACTGCCTTTGCAGGACCTACATTATTAGCAGCAGGTTTAAATAGTTTTGACCAGAATGTTTACCTTTAAACCGAGCAGTGGTTTTACCTTCAAATGGGCATCACCAGAATGCTTAGCAGGCGTTGGATAGGGCACGGAACCACGCCAATGTGTTTGAAACAGCAGGTCCAGTTGGTGTCAGCACTCTTGTAGCAGTAACATCAAATAATTTTCAAAACAAAAACATAATTATTAAAAGGGCTCAAGACACATCCCTTTAATCAGATTTTTAATCAAGGTCAATGTAGGTGAGTATTATAAGTTATAGGAACAAAAGAAAGCTGACCTTTTATTGCAGTCCCAGGAAACTTTATAAGCTCATACAGAACGGTCTCCATGTGCATAGGTTTGTCAACTGCTCCTACTCTATACATGGTTCATGATAGCATAAGTGAAGTACACTATTGGTAATACAACAAATCAGCAACCTTAAGAAATGCGATTAAAATACAACAAATACGCTTTTTGGTGATTTACTGATTATGTTGCTAAAGTTACAAAATAGGAATGTGGCTAAAAAAAGTAATTATTACATTTTATTTTTTATTTAAGTCTTAGGGAATGTTTGGGATTACTTATTTAATAAAATTCATGTAATAAACACATCATTACCTTCCAATCAGAACTCCCCAAACCTTTCGGAAGGGCTGGTGTTATCTTTCCACCCATCCTCACGAGCCAAGCTATCAAGACCACCACCGGATATAGAATACATTGCTTTGACAGTCTTCAGCGCTGCAAGCTAACTGGAAGCTCTTTATTCTTTTTTTTCATTGCGCCTACATACCCACTTGCCACTACTATCTGCACACTGCAAAATCAATTTAAATAAATAAAAAAGCTAATGAGCTAAAGTTGCAGTAGAGATAAACCTCCATATGTGACCCTGCCATTCCATTAGAAACCTTCATGAGGTATAAAGTTCCGTGGAAACTGGTCCAGATATTGATCGTGAACCTTCTTGAATATGATGAGCTACATACTTAAGTAGATAACAACTTTTATAATAACGGAGATAAGAATAAAGTGAGTAATCAATTACCATTAAAGCTATTTGTTTGGCTTCATTGTTTTATTAAAGATTATAGATAAGTTATCTTTTAAGCTATTTGTTTAGATTATAAAACCTTCAAAATCATTTTATATGCAAAAAGATAAAATATTAGTGAAACAATATATTCTTTGAACACAAATTCACTAGGTCAACTCTGGTTACCTTTTTATATCGAATGGAAAAAAATCACAAAAAATAACTTAAAAACAAAGTGATCAGAAGTTACTCAAATGGTAATTTTAGAGCATAAAACTGCCAAAATCATTTTATATGGAAAAAGTTGGATTATTATTGAAATGATATAATCTCATTAGTGAAACCGATATTTTTAATGGATAAGAAATTCACCTTCAATTGGGCATGTGAGATAGCAGGCATTGGGTTATTGATCGATGAATCAGCCCAATGTGTTTGGCCACCAGGTCACTCAATGTTCTTGCAAAAGCCAATGTCTATTATAAGTTTTAAAATAAAAGAATAGCGATGATAGAAAACGAATATAGAAGAAAGGTTTAATAATATGTGTGTATGCATGTGTATCTGGTGCAAGGAACTCACCTCAACATCTTTGGGTTCAACTTTTTTGGTTGACTTGGTCCATCTGCTTTCTTCCAACAACTGCCTTTGCAAGACCTACATTATTAGCAGCACGAACATGGAGCATCTTGTTGACCAGAATGAATTCCTTTTAACTTTAACCACAAAAAACAACAAATCTTTTGCGAAAACAACTGACTACAGCCCTAGAAAACCTATCAAACATGGATAACGCGAAAAAAAAAGAACACAGAACATAGTTTCACCATAGACACAAGCCACAGACTTTACTAAAGAATTTCATTTCTTTCAAACCTCTATCCCAATTCCAGCACTACCCATCAAAAACCCTTCACATATACAACGCAATGAACACTAAACAACCTTAAAAAGAAACCATAAAAGTATAAAACCCCTAGACATATCATCAAACAGTTGATGTGCACAATTTGATACAACTTCAATCAGATTCAACCCTTTATATACATCACATCAGAACATCAACAGGAGCAATTAGATGATACACCAACAAAAACCTAAAATCAGATCATAGAGAATTGAACTTCATAATCACAATCAGTAGCAAAAAAGAAAGAAATTCAGACCTGAACAGTGCGAGTAGCAAATTCAACTCCAATTGTCGATTTCGACTCCAAACAAAACTCATTCCTCGTAAATCTCGACAAAATATTAGATTTTCCCACACCCGAATCCCCAATCAACACGGTCTTGAACAAATAATCGTACTCATGATCAACTCTGTTAGCCATTCCTCCTTCTCCACCCCTCGCAAACCTACACACACAACAAAATTTATTCGAATCAAGAGATACACATGGATCTAATCAGATCGAATCAAACTCCACCACTTCCTTCCGATTCAAAGAGAACCCGGCAACACCACCACCAACGCACCCATCGCCTTCAATGTTGAGAAAAAACCCTTGTTTTTTCTCCATGATTGAGATGAACCCAGACGGGATTTGAGCTCAAATTGCTGGAATATTCATGATTGAGATGAACCCAGACGGGATTTGAGCTCAAATTGCTGGAATAGCCGACTTGTGGCCAATTTATGATATCCTAAAGGTCACTGTTGTCACCGACATTGGTCTTTAATAAAAATAGTAATATGTTGGCCCACCCCACCCCCACCTTTCTTCCTTCTGTGTTAATTGGCGATTGGCACCACGACCGGTTCGGTGATCGGAGCCACCATATCCACCATCACTCGCCGGAACAAACACGCCCAATAGTGGTTGTGTGTGATACAACTGGTTCAGGCGGTAGTCGCTGGAGTTTTGGGTGGACCAAACCAAAACGATGGGTGCGAGAGTTATTGTGGTGGCCATCGGGGAAGACAACTCAGTTTGACTAAAGTTGGGAAAGGCGTGGGTCCATAATAATTATTTAGTTTTTTAATAGTTAGGGGCACTTTGATCATTTTAAATGTATTTAACAAATTTTTTAAGGGGAAATTACCAATTGACCAAATCGAATTACGAAAATAACCAGTCAAAATTAAAGTTAAAAAAAAACAAATCACAACCCTCCATGTGTCGTCCCTCGCTAACGTGGCGAGGGATTATGAGGATCCCTCGCCCAGAAAAACGTGTCTGGTGAGGAACTCACATGATCCCTTGCGCCGAAAAACGTGCCCGATGAGGAACTCACATGATCCCTCGCCCACGTGTACCTCCTTGCCCAGAAAAGCGTGCCCCTCGCTGAGTCAGCGAGGGATTATGAGAATCCCTCTCCCGAAATTTAATATATATATTTAACCCAAAAATCCAAGATTTTTAATTATTTATTGTTTTTAAATACTTAAATGTTTAATTTAATTTTATTTTGCCCTATATAATATAATTTTTACCCTTAACAAATCTTACATTCTTCTTAAATTTCTCTGAAACTTTGTAAAATGTCAGTTAATATCATAGTATGCAGTGGTGGTAAATAACATTTGTAAACAGTATTGAAGAATATCTACCATTAAAAGGTAAATGTGTTAGACATGTTCTTTGCTTGTGTCGTGTTAAAAGTTATAGTACTATTGAAAGCTGTATAATATTTAGGAGTTATAATAGAAATAAAAACGAGATAAATGTCTAGGCCTTATTTATTAGATGATAATTAGGTTAAAATCATAAAACAATAACAAAATATAAATGTTCAGTAGAATCAGTCACATTTTATAAAGTAATATTAAGGTTAGCATATTTTGACATAACTTGAAACACGACATGTAACTATGTAAGTAATCAACTTTTACTCAACCACTATACTTGTTTGATCAAACACGTCATGATGTTGAACATGAGCCGCTTAATTATTCGAAAACTTGATTACGACTAGTTATATGAGTTAACGTTTAAGAGTTTCTTTTTTTAGAAAAAATTATTAAAAAAGCTCTTATTTAGATTTTAAAGAGGGTATATTTAAAAAATGTTAAAGATTTAAAGTTTAATAGTTATTTTTACTTTTTCATCTAACTATAATTATCAAAAGTAAAATTATTTTTTCATCTTGCAATCTTTACCATCTCTTAATTTCAACAATTTTGTTTACTCTAACTATCTGATATTTACACTCGTCTTTTAATTTTCAAGTTAAATATTAACACTAAATGATTTTAGGGATAGTTACTAAAATAAACAATTGACCAATTAAATGTAACACCCGTATTTTTTTTAGCAAGAAACTAAAAGAATGAAATAGAAAGAAAAAGGAAAGAAAACAAAAGTTTACTTTTGTGGAAGGGCCAAAAGTGTCAAATAGACAAACTTCCTATTAATTTTGATACAAAAGGTGGTATGGCCACCCACTTTTGTTCACATCATTACCATCTTCGGAGATTTCAGAAAAAGAAAGCAGAACTTGATATTTTAGAGAGAGAAAGAGCAAGATACGGGATTTTTGAAGAAGAATCGGAGCACTCGAAGTTTTTGGTAAGAAATCTCGAGTTTTTGAAGCTTTAGATGATTCTAGACCCGTATATGTGCTTATAAATGTGACTTGTGTGTTCGGGTGGTATGGTGTGTGTGTTTTAGGTGTTAGAACAGTCGAAGAGGCCCGGGTGAAGAGTGTAAATTCGAAGAACAACTAAGGTGACTTCTAGGCCCCCTTTTTACTCGTTTTTTTTAAATGATTTGGAGCTGGAAAATGCATGTATGTATGTTTTTATGGATTTGTGTATGAAACCCGTATGTTATGTGCATGTGTATGATTATAGAGTATGTTTTAGGGTGTACATATGCCTATGTTTGTGTTAAGTTTATGCCTGAAATCATATGTACATGCATAGAAATAGGTATTATGATGTTTGGGGACTGAAATATGACTTAGACATATGAATAGGCTGCTAATACGACTAATCAGACCAAATAATGGTCATATGACTGAACAGTGGTCGTATGACCATTAGAAATATTCTAAGTGTAGGGTCATATGACTGAACAGTGGTCGTATGACCATTAGATTTTCTAAGTGTAGGATCATGTGACTGAACAGTGGTCGTATGACCACTAGAAATTTTCTAAGTATGTGATTATATGTCTGAACAGTGGTCGTATGACCATTAGATTTTCTAAGTGTAGGATCATGTGACTGAACAGTGGTCGTATGACCATTAGAAAATTTTCTAAGTGTGTGATTACATGTCTGAACAGTGGTCGTATGACCATTAGGAATTTCCTAAGTATGGGGGATGATACGACCGAACAGTGGTCGTATGACCTGTAAAAATTTCCTAAGTCTGGGGATGATACGACTGAACAGTGGTCGTATGACTTAGAAGAATTTTCTAAGTTCAAGGTGAAACGACTAAGCAGGGCTCATACGACTGAGCAGTGCTCATACGACTGAACACAGAATTTTTACAGAAATTTTCTGGAAATCTGATTTAAGGGGTTTTGACCTGAGTTGACTAGGGTTAATAAATGATGATGTTTTATGAATGTAATGATGATAATTGATCGACCCTTATTACTACTGATTTTATTATCAGTATTTTATTATTATTAACAATATTATTATTATTTTAATATTGTTAAATATGTACTGGCATGACGAAGAATGACTAAGATTTAACGAAGAGCATAATCATTAATAAGTAAAAATATTAATGATAATGAGAAATGGAACGTAAAGTGAAGGATAATGAAAGAGGAACATGATGAATGAATGCATGCATTAATAAATGAGCGAATGAACGTAAGAAAGGCTTGCAAGCAAATGAATGGAGGTGCACACCCCTGGCAGGTGTTAGCTCAACTGTGATGCGGGTTAGCTACCCCGAAGGATGCACACAGGGTCAATCCTCGAGATTGGCATAGAGGTGAGCGACTCGGTGTCGCAACAGACTCACAGGATGTAGGTCAATCTTTGTGATCGACTTAGAGGTGAGTGACTTGGTGTCACAACAGACTCACAGTATGTAGGTCAATCCTCGAGATTGGCTTAGAGGTGAGCGACTTGGTGTCGCAACAGACTCACAGCTTAAGTAAAGATTAATGATAAAAGTACGAAAGGAACGATGATGAAGATAATGAAAGTATTACCTACGTGTACGTATGATGTATGATCAACTATGAAAGTGAGGAACGTTTTTTTTTGAACGAAAAGTAAAGTATTTTAACTATAAAACTAGAACTCACTCAGCAACGCTGACTTTTATGTATTTTCCAGTTGGCAGGTAACAGGTTGCTGAGGATGGCACACGGGGATGGCTACTTGACGGGCAAGACTGACATCCAAATTATGTTTTGACGATACTGTTGTTTTGTAATTCATTCGACTAATTGCTTTGTGACTTAGAAACTAGAATGTATTGCTTAACAACAGTTTTTATAATGAATGGATGGTTTTGTTAAACTTAATTCCGCTGCTTAAATTCATAATATGTATGTTTTATGCTGTGAATGACTGACTGTGAGGTGCCCGGGATCGGGGCCTTACATTAAACTTTATACAATAACCTTTGACTAATTTTTTACAAAAATGATAAAAAAAAGAACTAACAAATTCTTTTAAAAATAAAAAAATAATAATATAATTCATCTTTGATATGTTTACACTTTTCTCGTTTTGACTCGGCGAGGGAAATGTCAAATCCCTCGCCCGGATAATCGTGCCCCTCGCCTTGGTAATAACGCCCCTCGCCTATTTGGTCATATACCTTGCTGATGTGGCTGACTGGCTGGTGTTCCTTGCTGACATGGCTGATCCGAAGGCTGACGTGGGCGAGGGTTGGATCAAATCCCTCGCGTAGGTTGTTATGCTCTTCGCTGACTCGGTGAGGGAGGGGTCAAATCCCTCACCTAGGTAAATGGACCCCTCGCCCGAACTTTTTTTTTTAATTATCAATTTACACGTGGACGAGATACTTACACGTGGGTGAGGGAGGTTAATCCACGTGGGCGAGGTTTTATGAATTTTCCTCGCCCGTGGCGAGGGTCAAAGTCAACATTCATTTTCGTATTTTTTTGGTCAATGAATATTTAGGTAAATTGGGTTAGTCAATTGGTCATTTTGGTAACTTTTTCATTTTTAACGGCCATCCAAGTTGAGGATCTTTTGTGATACGTTTTGTCAATTGTCTGAATCGACATTGTAATTTTTCAAACGGGTAAAACAAAAGTAAAAACAGATTTAATCATAATGACCTTTCAAGTAATTAACTTATATATAATATTATTAGTAATACATTGATATTAGCGAGTTAAACCTCAAACAAACTATGGATACTTTTATTATTATTTATTCTAAAGTTAGTTCTATAAAAATTATTGCATCATATGATTTAAAAATCAATAATAAACTTTATACATAAAAATCAGATTGCAAACCACGTGAAATTATTTAGATGATTTTGTTCATATTAAAATACTAATTCTATAAAAACTCTCCATATCATATGTCATAATTATTAGATTGTGAAAAGTATCTAAATTATATAATGGGGGCATGTGTTCTATTTTTTTTGTTTTAATTTTATTATTAAGGGTGAGGTTATTCTACAAAGTGTATTTTTGCTACAAAGTGTGAGAAGACAGAATGAGGCTAAAAAAGTCACAAAAAAATTTATATCTCACAATCTAAATCGAATTTTAAAAAACACTTTGGAACCTTTGTTAATCTCGTTGTCCTCTTTCAAAAAAAAATTAAACAAAATAAATTTTTTTTCATTGTGTCATTATATAACACAATGACGTCATTGTGTCTTTTATATTGACACAATGACGTCATTGTGTATTTCATAATGACACAATGAGGTTATTGTGTCTTTTATAAATGACACAATAAAAAAACGTTAATTTTTTATTTTTTCGTTTATTTTTTCTCTTATTGAGGACGACTAGGGGAACAAAAGCTCCGAATTGCTTTTTTGAAATTCGATTTTGATTGTGAGATATAATTTTTTGTGTATTTTTTTTTGACTCATTGTGTCTTTTTTTGACTCATTGTGTCTTCTCACACTTTGTAGCAAAAATACACTTTGTATTTGAACTTTTTTATATTATTAATATATAAATCATATGATTTAAATTATGATTTAAATAGTTTATTTTATCATATTATTTAAATATCAATAATAAACTTTATACATAAAAATCAGATTGCAAACCACGTAAAGTTATTTAGATGATTTTGTTCATATTAAAATACTAGTTCTATAAAAACTCTCCATATCATATGTCATAATTATTAGATTGTGAAAAGTATCAAAATTATATAATGGGGCATGTGTTCTATTTTTTATGTTTTAAGTTTAGAAAAAAGTTCAAATACAAAGTGTATGTTTCCTACAAAGTGTGAGAAGACACAATGAGTCAAAAAAAGACACAATGAGTCAAAAAATACACAAAAAAAATTATATCTCACAATCAAAATTGAATTTCAAAAAAGTAATTCGAAGCTTTTGTTCCCCTAGTCGTCCTCAATAAGAAAAAAATAAACGAAGAAATAAAAAAAATAAAAATTTAAGTTTTTTTATTGTGTCATTTATGAAAGACACAATAACTTCATTGTGTCATTATGAAAGACACAATGACGTCATTGTGTCAATATAAAAGACACAATGACGTCATTATGTCAATATAAAAGACACAATGACGTCATTGTGTAATATAAAGACACAATGAAAAAAAATTATTTTTTTTATTTTTTTTTCTGAAAGGGGACAACGAGATGAACAAAGGCTCCAAAGTGTTTTTTTAAAATTCGATTTAGATTGTGAGATGTAATTTTTTTGTGATTTTTTTAGCCTAATTGTGTTTTCTCACATTTTATAGCAAAAATACACTTTGTATAATAACCTCACCCTTAAGTTTATTATTAATATATAAATCATATGATACAAATAATTTTCATAAAACTAGATTTTAAAAAATGATGATAAAATAATATATAACTTACTTGAGGTGTTATTTGTCGGTCTCAATATTTCACATACCAATACTATTTTTCTAATACATTGATCCATTTGATAGATTATGTCGTCCAGATATTTTTTTTACACATAAACTCTCATGTGAATACTATGTGACTTAATTAATGACGCAAACTAACAACCGTTAGAGTAAAAGACCAAACATGTAACAATTCATATACAAAATGTGAATGCAAGGATCGCGATTCAGGAATTATCAGTATTAAAATAAATCAATTTAATGATCGCGGAATTATCACTAATTGACGTTTAATTGTTTTAATGATTAATGATGAACACAACCACAGAAACACAATAAATGCGAAATCAATAATAATTCAAGTGTATTTCATTAACTATAAGGTAATGATTACAAAAGAATAATAACTGATAACTATGAACAACGAATTCTGTGAATCGAATAATGTTTTGATGTTGACGTGACGGCAGCTAGGGTTGCACAATAAACTCTTGACAGCCGTAATTATGATTGATTGTGTTCCTCGAGATGTGAAACCTAGGACTCATATTTATAGATGATTTGAGTCGGCTTAGGAAACACCGGATCTCTCGGGATTTGTTATTGATTGTGTTGACTTGTTTGACTTGGTATTTACAATCGCACAAGTATAATGTTCTTCCGCAGGTGTCTTGTCGTCCGCAGAACTTTGTTCTTCCGTAGATGATTGGTCTTCCGTAGCAGAGTTGTTCTTCAGTAGGAAATCCTTCTTCCGTAGGAGTCTTCCCTTCACGGTACTTGATCATCCGCAGGAACATGTACTTGGTCATTTTGTCTTGTAAGAAACATATCTACGGATTAACAAAATTGTTCATCCGTAGATGTTTCTTACACTTGGTCAATTCCAGGAATCCGTCCAAGTATATTGTTTTTTCCTGTCAAGTCACAAATCAACACACATATATATGGGGTTATCCTATAGATTCAAAGCACATATATATATATATATATATATATATATATATATATATATATATATATATTTTGACTGTTACAAATATTAATTACAAGACTTGATTTTCAAGTACTAAGCCTATACAAAAATGATCTAGCCCTATACAATATAGACCTAACAATACTCCCCCTTAGGCTTAGCTCCTTGTAATCAGTCCTTCAAAACTGCAAGCTCCTTGACTCTTGATATGATTTTGTTGTAGAAGTAAGATACGGCTGCCTTTTGATCATCATACTTGTATTTGATCTCCATTTTGCTGATCTTCTTCGGAGTCTCGAAGCCAAGTCCCAGAACATCCTCCTCTGTAGTGAGAGTCTCCAAGACTCTGTCATTCTTCACTACTTCAAGTTCATCTTGTTCGGAGAGGCGAAGTTCTGTGACTTCAGCATATTCTGCTCCCTTCAGCAAGCCTGCATTGTGTCTGCGTCGTTTGTAGGCCTTTGCATGAAGTTTGTCAATCACTTGTATCATGTGAACATGCAGGAACAGATCATTTTGAGCTGCTTCATCACTCAGCTTCGGAAAGAATTTGTCATGAAGGTAGGAAGTGTAGCTTGGATGAAGCAATTTGATTTCCACAGGATCAAAGATCCTGATCTTTTCAGCTCGTTTGTTCTCTGCATTCCTCATCAGCACCAGTTCTTTTGTCCTCTCTACATATCCCCGTTCAGTGATAGGGAGTGTGTATTGAGTCCCTTCAATGTGCTTGATGGCTGCTGATGTTCTGTTGTTATATCCAACCCTCTTTAGGAATTCATCATCTACTGATTCAGAGGCATTGGACTTGTATCTTTTCAGCCCTTGAATTCTTCTTCTGTGCTCATCATCATCTCTCTTGGCTCCTATTATCACATCATCTTTGAATTTTGTTTTCAGTTGACCCACTCTGCTTGAGAAGTCCTTGCCCCTTGGATGTATTGGATAATTTGTCAAGGTAAGACTTTGCAGGTCCTTTAGATCATTCTCAGGAAGGCAGAGAACTGAAAACACATCATGGAAGTATTCAACTCTTCCTGATGTCCGTTTGATCACTACACAATCCCACTCTTGATCATACTTCCATGCCATGATCTTATTTTCTTCAATTGTGTTGGGAGTTGTGAGATGATCAAATAACTGAATCAGAGTGGACTTCTGATCAGTGATTTCTCTGACAGTGGTACCAAAGGGCCATACTTTGCCTGGGATGACTTCCCTTGGTTCCCTGATGAGCTTATCCTTTGCTTTATGCTGATCCTTGGGTTCCACAATTATTGGATCAGCTGATAGTTTGCTTTGTTTGTCATCAGTTGGATGAGGAGCTGTGGTTCTGAATTTGACACCTGTTTCCAATTCTACCTTCATTACATGCTCCATCATCCTTCGCAATTCTCCAGTGGTTCTTCCTTTAAGCTCATGCGGTTTGTAGTTGTGGCCCTGTAACTAGCAAGTCATATTGTACTTGGTGAGTTTGGCTGTGTCACAGTGGCCCAGATCCTTCTTGATCTTCTCCAATGACTGAAAGGTTGTAAAGGCTTCATAATCACAGTTTGGGATTATGAACCTTGCAAACTCAAACTCTTTCAGTGCATTCTTCATTTCTGATGTGTTCATCCTCTCAACCATGTCATATGGAAAACCATGGTTGAGGAGGGTCATAAACATGCTAGAATCAGGCCTCTCTTCCATGATGTTTGCTGTTGTTAGAAGGTCATCGGCCTTTCCTCCCTTTTCACCAGTGGGGGACTCCATTTTGTCAACTCCTCCCACTCTTTATCACTATCATCATCATATCCGGATGATACCTTCACAGTAGATACATCTACTGAAGGTGTATGTGCAGGGGATGGAAGTTTTTGTCTTTTTGGAGAGCTATTATCTTCAGGTTTCTTTTGAGTTGCTCCAAAGTATTTTCTTTTCCGGGTGTAAGAAATCATTTGCTTAGCAGCTTTACCCGTCTGTTTTGGTTGCTCAGCACTTGGAGCTTCTTTTGTTTTTAGAGCAGATATCTTCTTTTTCAGCTCTTCTATTTCTGCATCTTTCTGTTTGATCAGTTCAGCTTTATTAATTTTCTCAGTCTTTAAAGAGGCATCCAACTCTTGTTCTCTTTGCAACAATGCATCAATGACTTCATTGTTGCTTAGAGCATCTTCTCTCAGCCGTTTTAGTCTAGCATCTTTCTTTATCAGCTCTTCATCTTTTTCTTTGATTACACCTTTCAGCTCTTGAATTCTTTCTTTTCGCTTATTTGATTTGAGTACTAACTTGTTGTACTCAGCAACCAAATAGCTTTTGCTGACAGGAATGTCTTTGTCACTTAAATCATCTTCATGGTATGCATGACATCCTCAACAGATCCTTGTACTTCCCCATGCTCATCAGCAATTTGTTCATCTTTCAATGAAGATATGGGCTCAGTATGTGCTGATGAAGCATGTTCTTCTGTGTGTGTGGGTGAGATAGGAACAGTGCTGGCTTGAGATAATATCTCTGTGTCTCCTGAGTGTACAGAGTGTACGGACTCAGTTATCTCAAAAGGTTCAGTTCCAGCACTTTCCGGGGACGGATGTTTTGGTGATTCTGGTGGTGGTTGTACAGGGGATTGAGCTTGTAGTGGAGAGAAAGGTTGAGTGTGATGTGATGATGACTGAGAAGGTGATGATGATTGTTGTTTGGCTGGAGATGTTGGCTCAGTGCTTGATGTGTTGCAAAACACATATGTTTTTAGAATCGGGTATTGAGTCTTTATACATCTATTGTTTTTAATTTTATTAGAATAAGTTAATGTTTTCGTTATTTGTCATTTGTAGGTGTTTGGATGCAGGAAGGAATGGAAAACGAGTCGGAACGAGGGCATTGGACAAGTGAAGGAGTTGCAAGTTGTTAAACTTGAAAAATAAAGAAAAATTGCAGAGAAATAGGGTCTTCGCGCTGCGCGCACGATTTAACCCCTCTGTACGCGCTGCGCGAAGAGAGAGATCAAGGCCCTTGACTATTTTGTCACTTAGCGCTGCGCGCACAACTTACTTATCTTGTACATGGTGCGCGAAGAGAGAGTTCGCTACCAAACCCTAATTTTCACATTTAAATCGGTTTTAACACATTCAAAAAAAAAAGCCCCGACTTCCAGACGGAAAAAGAGACGATTTTGGAGATCCCAAGCAGAGAACAAGCAATTGGAAGCATCAAGGAGCAAGGATTGAGCAAGAGGATTGAAGATTCAAGGGTGTTATTCATCGGTTTCATCTTCTTCTTGTTTACTCTTACTTTTGAATCATGTTTACTGAGTTGTTTATGAACTTTAGCTACTGTTTTGATATGGTTCTTGGCTAAACTTCTGTAGCTACCTAGGTTTTGATGAATATGCATGTTTGATTATGAATTTTATCGGTCTTTGGAACAATGATTGTGTTTAATTGCTAATGAGAAGATATTGGTTTGAATGATCAGTTGTGGACGTGTGTTTAGATCAGTTTCGAGTAGTGATTTATCATTCCACGTGTGCCTTGGTGATTGTCTGTCATAGAATAGGTGCATGCTAGGTCGTTTACTATATGTTTGCGATTTTTGGATGATTTGCTAGACGTAGTGAGTCATTGGAATGATTTGTTTTGAAATTGACTAACTAAATATGCAACTAATCTTAATACTGTGAAGTTGATAGGTTATCGGTTTGTCTAGTGTGTTGCGATTGCTAGGTTAGAGTCTCTGTGAGGAGTTCTGTCTAGTTTACCCTTCACATCTTGTTTACCGAATCTGATCAGTCACCCGATATCTATCCCCTTGCCTTAGGACCGCTCGCGCTGTGAGGTAGAGTGTCTGTCTTAGGGTATTGAGTCACTTGCGTCGTGAGGTAGAGTGTCTTTCGGGTGCCTTGTTAGCATAGTTGGAGAACCTGTGAGGGGAATCCATTAACCGTGTTTTATCTGCTTATTAGGTTTATCTAGTTGCTTCCCTTGAAAGTGTCGAGGTTTCTCTAGGTCCCTTTTAAGTTAGTATCTTCAGATCCCGGTTACACAAGTATTTCCAAAACCGTTAGAAGAAAAGCCAAAACATGTATAGGATTCTTGCCTAGGTAGTGTTTTCTTCTCCTGATTTAAATCTAGTCAATTCCTTGTTTTCTGTCCAGTCTTAGTTCTTTTAAAGTAATTTAAAACAAACCCCCCATTTACTTTCATTTAGTATTTTTAGTCGAGTCTTAGGTAAGTTTAGTTTACGTTTTCCATACAGAAATCTTTGGGTTCGATAACTCGGACTTTAAAGCTATTCTGCAATTGACCGGTACACTGCCGGTTGTGTTGCTTAAGATCGAGTCTTAGTCTTAGTTTTATAAATTTAAAGCTTTTCAGTGTCTAGTTTAGAATAAATTTTTGTTAGTTTTATTTAGATAGTCTAGCACACATCAAAGTTTTTGGCGCCGTTGCCGGGGATTTCTTGGCGATTGCGTTAATTAGACTTACTTGATTTAATTGCTATTTGTGCTAAGTGTTTTTTTTTAATTAGTTTGTTTTCAATTCTATTTGTTTTTATTTTATTTGTTTGAGTCAGTCTTACAGTTTTTAATTTTGTGTTTTTGCAGGTTTATGCCCCGCTTGAGATCACAAGGACCACCTCCGGATCAAGATTTGCAGCTTGCGTTGCCCAAATTTAAGGGTGGTACTTCTTCTCTTTCTGTTTTTGATTCTACACCTTTTCCTACAGCACCTTCTTCTACTTCTTCTGCAGATTCTAGCCCACCTAGTTCACCACACACACATATGGCTGAAAATCAGACTGTTCATCAGCAAGCCACCAATGGCTTCACAGGAGTTAGCAATCCATTCATACTTCCTACCATTGCTAATGATAACTCCTGGCAGATCCCATCCTACGTCATGACAGCTATCACTAATAACTGTCAGTTCCACGGACGAGAGGATGAGGACGCCCCTGCACACATAGGTCGCTTAGAGCGAATAGGTAGAACTTTTAAGTTGCAGGGTGCGTCTGATGATGCCATCTTTTTACAGCTGTTTCCCTTTTCACTTGCTGATCGAGCCGCCACTTGGCTCGAATCTCATGCAGCTGGTACTTTCACCACCTGGCCGGCTCTTCGTGAGCGTTTTCTTCATAAATATTTTCTGCCGGCCAAGGCATCTAGGCTTAGAGATGAGATACATTCGTTTAGGATGGAGCCCGATGAGCCTTACTATCGTGCTTGGGAGAGGTTTCAAAACCTCCTTAGTCGTTGCTCCCAGCATGGTTTGTCTGAATGGGCTTTGGTAGAAAAGTTTTACAATGGGTTGAATTATGAGACGAGAGCTAGGTTTGACACGTCTGCGGGTAGGCATCTCATGGGTAAGAAAATGTGAATGAATGTAATGAGATGTTTGAGAGTTTTGCCCAATCAGAACATGAGCAGCGGTCTGGAAACAGGAATTCCAGTCCTGCCACTGGTACCTCATCCCGAGGAGTTCACCATGTCACCATGGATACTAGTGTGGCTGCTGCTCTTGATAGCCTAGTTCGTGAGGTTAGAGAGCTGAAAAAGAAGGTTGATAGGTGTGAGCTATGTAGAGGTGACCATGCCACTAGTGAGTGCCCTTTGATAGGTCAAGAGCAAGCCAGTTATATAGGTAACAATTCTTATAACTCCGGTTGGAGAAATCAGAACAACTGGCGTTCTTCAGGTGCTCCCCCAGGTTTCTCACAGAATTCTAATCAAAACCAGGGGCAGGGTAGTGGTTCAGGTGGTCAGTCAGGGCAGAATAGTGGAGAGTTGAGTAGGATAGAGAATCTGTTGACTCAGTTAGTGGTTAAGGATTCTAAGACGCAGCAGATTCTAGCTGAACATGATATCTTATTGAAAAATCAGCAATCAGCTTTCCTAGATCTTCAGAGGACTGTAGGGGATATAGCTAGAAGGTTAGATGAGAAGCCCCAAGGTCAGTTGCCCGGTAATACTCAACAGAACCCGAATGCACATGTTAAGGCCATTACAACTAGGTCGGGTAGGCAGTTAGATGAGGTGAGAGGCCCTATAGTTGAGGAGGTCGTGTTTGAGAAGGATGAGAGTGAGAAGGTAGTAGAGAATCCCTCTGGGGATAGTGCTGTTAGGAAGCCTAGTGTGTTTGAGCGTTCTCCGGTGATTGATCATTCCCGTCTCCCGTTTCCTGATAGGCTTAAGAATCAAAAGTATGAAAGGGATTACGGGCACTTTTTGGATTTGTTTAAACAATTGAAGGTCAATCTCCCGTTCATAGAGGTAATTAAGTGGATGCCTAGGTATGCTAAATTTTTGAAAGACCTTTTGAAGAATAAAAGCAAACTAGGTGAAATTTCGAGTGTTTCCTTGTCGGGTGAGTGTTCTACGGTGGTCATGAACCAACTACCGGAGAAATTGGCAGATCCCGGGGTCTTCACAATCCCGTGTCTGTTTGGTAGTGAAGTTCAATGCCACGCGTTGGCGGATTTAGGAGCTAGTATCAATCTTATGCCCTATTCCTTGTATGAGAAGCTAGGTTTAGGTGAGTTGAGCCCAACGCGCATGACACTTTCCCTTGCTGATAAATCTGTTAAGCATCCGCGGGGAATTGTAGAGAATTTATTGGTTAAGGTTGGTAAGTTTGTGTTCCCCGTGGACTTTGTAGTGTTAGACATGGAGGCTGATGAGCGAGTTCCTATCATTCTAGGTAGACCCTTCTTGTGTACTGCTAAAGCTAACATTAATGTGTTTAAGGGTGAGATCACACTTCACGTGGGAGAGGAGAGTGTAGTGTTTGAGGTTGCCAAATCGATTAGGGGTCCTAGTATTCCGAAAGAGTCGGTGTCCTTGATCAATTCGTGTGAGGTGGATGATAGGATGATGGAGAATGAGAGAGTGTATTCGGTTGAGGAGGAGGATGATTTAGATCGAGTGGTGGATGAGTTTATACGAGTTTGTAAAAGTGATGATGAGTTAGTTGATTGTGAATTTGAGAAGTTTGTGGTTGAGGATGGCAAATCCCCAAGTGTGGGGATGTTAGAGTTTGATAAAGAACCGCCACCATTAGCAAAACCCAAGTGTGGGGATTGTTGTAATTTGATTGATTCTGAATTTGGTGGTTTCTTGTTTAGTGGTGAGTTTGGATGTGAGGTTGTTAGTTTCGGGGGTGAGCTGGGTCTTCATGATCCCCCGTAAGTTGATCTTGGAAGATAGTATTTGGGCAGTGACCCGTTTGTAGAGTTTGTAGAGTTGGTTTGCTTGAGTTTTAGGTAGTGTGTCGTTTTTTTTTATGTTTCGTGTGCTTTGTTTTCGTGTCTTTTCGGTTGCAATTTGACACATGACCGGGATGCTACCAGGTAAGTTTTATTTGTGTTCCCCTGTTTGTTGAGTCAGATTGTTTATTTTATTGAGTCTGTTTGATGCTGTGTTTGCCTGGTAGAGTGTTTGTTTTGCAGGTTTGGAATAATTCACCCGTACTCAATCTCCATTCGGGTGAATATATCCAACATTTTTTAAGGAGGCAGCCAGTGAGTCCTGATCGCGAATGAAATGCTATACGATCAGAGGTTTTGGATTCAGACTGTGCACAGATGGAATTTGCTTATTACCAGCTAAGTCTTTTCCAAAACTCCTCTTATTTATGTCTTTCTTTTAATTTCCACATTGAGGACAATGTTAAATTTAAGTGTGGGGATAGGAAGACATGTGTCTTAGGTTTAATTTAACTGAGTCAGTCATCTTTAATATTTTAGTGTGTTCTTTAAAATATATATATATATATATATATATATATTGAAAACTTTTTAAAAAAATGTCCCTGATTTTGATGTTTGCATACATTAAAAAATGGAAAATGATAGATAAAATCAGGTGTTCGGTTTTTCAAATAGTACACATATAAGATGAATAACTGATTGAAAACATGTCTGATTTGGGATGTGCGGGTAGGCCCAGCTGATCTTGTAAGGTTATCCTAGGAGTATTTTAGTACACTTAATTAAACATTATTAAGTCTTGTGGGTTCTCACCATTGGAAGCCAAAACCGTAGACAGTATAAAGGGTACCACTGTAGGTTAAGACCCAGCTGTAGTTTTTCTAGCAGGCACGCTTTAACAGGCGGCGCCTTTAGGAAATCCACCCATATATTGAGCATGAAAAAAAAAAAGAATAATGAACTTAAATTTTAAAAACCTGAGGCCTATGCGTTGGTTGCGGGGGATAGTGACTCTTGCTTGCAACACCTCTAGGAATTGGGTATAATAAGCTTAAGGCTCATGCGTTGGTTGCGGGGGATGGTGACTCTTGCTTGCAACGCCTCTGAGAATTAGGTATAATAAGGCAAAGCTCAGAAAAGATGCCAAAAAGGACACAAACAAATTCCATCTAGAGATAGAGGGATTACAGTTGGGTAGTGGGTTACGGTGGTAGAAAAATCTTAGAAATTTGATTTATTCTGTGCCTAGAAAGCTTGAAGCGGGAATAGGTACCGAAGTGTGAGACCCATAATGAATTAATCAAATACTTGAACTTAATTGCAATACGATTGGAGACCTGAATGATCGGCGGTTGGGTTTAAGTTGACAAATATACCTGTGATCGCGGTCAACATGTTATTAGATCTTAATATAAGCCGTTATCCTGAATTTTTTTGAGAACCGGATTTAAACCTGATTATGATTCCATAGCATAATACTTTTTCAGGGACGAAAAAGAGTTAAGTGTGGGGATGTTTGATGTGTTGCAAAACACATATGTTTTTAGAATCGGGTATTGAGTCTTTATACATCTATTGTTTTTAATTTTATTAGAATAAGTTAATGTTTTCGTTATTTGTCATTTGTAGGTGTTTGGATGCAGGAAGGAATGGAAAACGAGTCGGAACGAGGGCATTGGACAAGTGAAGGAGTTGCAAGTTGTTAAACTTGAAAAATAAAGAAAAATTGCAGAGAAATAGGGTCTTCGCGCTGCGCGCACGATTTAACCCCTCTGTACGCGCTGCGCGAAGAGAGAGATCAAGGCCCCCGACTATTTTGTCACTTAGCGCTGCGCGCACAGCTTACTTATCTTGTACACGGTGCGCGAAGAGAGAGTTCGCTGCCAAACCCTAATTTTCACATTTAAATCGGTTTTAACACATTCAAAAAAAAAAAGCCCCGACTTCCAGACGAAAAAAGAGACGATTTTGGAGATCCCAAGCAGAGAACAAGCAATTGGAAGCATCAAGGAGCAAGGATTGAGCAAGAGGATTGAAGATTCAAGGGTGTTATTCATCGGTTTCATCTTCTTCTTGTTTACTCTTGCTTTTGAATCATGTTTACTGAGTTGTTTATGAACTTTAGCTACTGTTTTGATATGGTTCTTGGCTAAACTTCTGTAGCTACCTAGGTTTTGATGAATATGCATGTTTGATTATGAATTTTATCGGTTTTTGGAACAATGATTGTGTTTAATTGCTAATGAGAAGATATTGGTTTGAATGATCAGTTGTGGACGTGTGTTTAGATCAGTTTCGAGTAGTGATTTATCATTCCACGTGTGCCTTGGTGATTGTCTGTCATAGAATAGGTGCATGCTAGGTCGTTTACTATATGTTTGCGATTTTTGGATGATTTGCTAGACGTAGTGAGTCATTGGAATGATTTGTTTTGAAATTGACTAACTAAATATGCAACTAATCTTAATACTGTGAAGTTGATAGGTTATCGGTTTGTCTAGTGTGTTGCGATTGCTAGGTTAGAGTCTCTGTGAGGAGTTCTGTCTAGTTTACCCTTCACATCTTGTTTACCGAATCTGATCAGTCACCCGATATCTATCCCCTTGCCTTAGGACCACTCGCGCTGTGAGGTAGAGTGTCTGTCTTAGGGTATTGAGTCACTTGCGCCGTGAGGTAGAGTGTCTTTCGGGTGCCTTGTTAGCATAGTTGGAGAACCTGTGAGGGGAATCATTAACCGTGTTTTATCTGCTTATTAGATTTATCTAGTTGCTTCCCTTGAAAGTGTCGAGGTTTCTCTAGGTCCCTTTTAAGTTAGTATCTTCAGATCCCGGTTACACAAGTATTTCCAAAACCGTTAGAAGAAAAGCCAAAACATGTATAGGATTCTTGCCTAGGTAGTGTTTTCTTCTCCTGATTTAAATCTAGTCAATTCCTTGTTTTCTGTCCAGTCTTAGTTCTTTTAAAGTAATTTAAAACAAACCCCCCATTTACTTTCATTTAGTATTTTTAGTCGAGTCTTAGGTAAGTTTAGTTTACGTTTTCCATACAGAAATCTTTGGGTTTGATAACTCGGACTTTAAAGCTATTCTGCAATTGACCGGTACACTGCCGGTTGTGTTGCTTAGGATCGAGTCTTAGTCTTAGTTTTATAAATTTAAAGCTTTTCAGTGTCTAGTTTAGAATAAATTTTTTTTAGTTTTATTTAGATAGTCTAGCACACATCAAAGTTTTTGTGCTTTTGGTGGATGATGAGGATATTAGTAGAGGTGATTGATGTTGATGAATTGGGGAGGTTGGTTGGGTATTCAAGCTTGTTGGTGATTGTGATTGTTGAGGGGGTGTTTGGCTAGGTGTTTGATGTTGGAGTGGTGGAGTTTGGATTGGTGAGTGGTGTTGGTGTGGTGGTGTTTGGAGTGGTGAGTGAGATGCTTGTGCAGAATCAGCAGATGATTCTGCTTCATCTGCCCAAGCCAACTCTTGTGGCAAGTCTGCTTGAGGATTTACTACATGCGCGAACATTGGCATATCTTGACCCTGATACTTTCCACTAAGCTTGTTTAGCACAGATTTGCTCAAGTGTGCTTGAACAAACACATCGCCAACTCTGTCCAACCCTGGTAGTTCTGAGTTGATCACCAGTTGCAGGAATCTCGGGAACATGTACATCTTGTCATTCTTCTGCAGTTTCACTTGTTCACTCAGACAGTTAAAGATGTATTTGGCGTAATTATAAATTCTCCCCTCGAATATCCCAATGATTCCAGATATATTTTGACTGTTACAAATATTAATTACAAGACTTAATTTTCAAGTACTAAGCCTATACAAAAATGATCTAGCCCTATACAATCTAGGCCTAACACAAAAAGATTGTCAGATGTAAAGATAAATGTTAAAAAATGAAACTAGTTACATAAACAAAGGTTTTTTTTTATCTAATTTACTTTATGTTATATTGTTTTTAGAGTAGTTTATAAAGAGGATTGTTAAGTATCTTTTAATATCTAAAATAGAGAATACTATGTGACTTAATTAATGACGCAAACTAACAACCGTTAGAGTAAAAGACCAAACATGTAACAATTCATATACAAGAAGATTGTCCGATGTAAAGATAAATGTTAAAAAATGAAACTAGTTACATAAACAAAGGTTTTTTTATCTAATTTACTTTATGTTATATTGTTTTTTAGAGTAGTTATAAAGAGGATTGTTAAGTATCTTTTAATATCTAAAATAGATACTCTTACTTTTAAGAATCTCTTTATCATTTTATCTTCTTTGAATAACATGATTCTTTTATTGTATTTAATATAAAAACGTAATGATATATAATTTAATTTTACTATTAAATGTGTAACAATTTTAAAATTATAGTCTGATTTAACCGATGAACTAATAATGTCATGACCAGTGAGTTTTCAAATCAATTAAGATATCTAATTGAAGTTGAACTTTTAATACGTTGATCGGGAGTATTGAAAGGGTCCCAAATGTTGAGCGAAAACAGTTGAAGCATCTTCATCGTTCATTGAAAACACTTGAAACGATTGACATTTTGATGTATTGATGTGAATGTGATTGCTTAGAAAGATGCACAATTCTGTTCTGAATGATCAACATTTGTTTGGATAAGAGTGAATAGATTCTCAATCATTTGTTTTTTAGATTTGAATGTTTTTGAACATCAAGATTAGGGTTGTAAATGAATTGATACGAACTTAACAAGGTTACGTTTGGGCTTGGCTCATTTACAAATCAATCCAAGCGTACCCGAGTAATTTATTATAATAAGCTAAAATCTTAAGCTTAAGCTCAGCTTGTAAACAATTCAAGCTAGCTTGTGGTTTGTCGAGCGAGCTTGTTTAATTTTATTTTTTCTAATTTGTTATTCTCTCGCATATTGATGTTAAATCGTCAAACCAAATTAACTACTCTACAAATGAGAAATGTATTTATTAAAGAAAAAATACAGTCACATAGTTGTTATGGTCTATTTGAAAATATGTTATAAATTTAAGTTGCAATTTAAATATATTTTCTTGCAATTTAAATGTTTTTTTTTAAAAAACTGTTGTTGATAAAAACATTTAATACATCTAATCTAAACAAACTTATATTTCGGCTAATATTGCTTTTACCTCACTAATGTTGGAAAAGATTTGGTTTTCAAATTTCTCCAAGTATATCATCTTTTAGATGATCATTTAAAGATTTATAATAATCTTATTACACAAACTTATTAAATAAACCATATCATATAAACTAACAGTAGTAATTTGATTTCATCTAATACTTTTTATGATAAAGCATGACAATGATTTTTCGGAGAAAAAACACAAAACTAGTTACTTTTAATGTGATATCCATCTTTTTTTTAACGGTCAACAAATAATTTTTAAGACCAGTCACCCGGGTAAACCCGTTGGTGAAAGGCCACCCACGCCCGCGAACACAGACAGCGCTGGTGACCCAGCTCACCCACCATTCCAAGGGAAACCCACCACCCAAAGGTTCACTGTGGTAAAACACTTGGCCCACTTGGAGCATATTACACCTAGTGAGACTCCAACCCATGACCTCAACTTTGGTAAATCATAGGATGACACCTCCTAAACAAATTGATCCATGACTCATTGACATGTGATATCCATCTATAGTTATGCCAGAAAATGATTTCTAATGTAGACGACAATTAATATGTGAGACTTTATTCTATCAAATGCTGACTGAACATCATGTTTTATCTGTAAACCTCTTGTGTATCACTTTTAATTCACTTATCATAAACAAAATATACATTTTGCTGGTGACTATAATACCCACAATAATATGGTTTTCATTTGTAAATCTTTACAAACCACAGGGACCCAATGTGTAACATTACAAACACCCAACCCCACCCCCTTCTCCTTCGCTGTATTCCCGTTTTTTTTTTCTCCACCATTGTCGACCAAATTACAATCGATAGATCGCACTACACCTTTTAATAATCAAAGAAATCCTGCACTAACGAACATTTGTTGATTTATAAACACCTACTGGCTTCAATATCATCAAAAATCATCCAAAAACACCACCATTCGAACCTCGAAGTCGCGGACCTGCAACACCCTTTAAACCCAATCTACAATCGATTTTAACAGGATTTGATAAGGGGATTTTGTTTGTAATCATCATACGAAGCTTTCCTCAAATTTAATTCGATAATAATCACCGTTTGAAGCATCAATCGATCAAACAGTGTCGCGACCTGTTCTTCATCAGGTTGATCATCAATCGACTCCAAATCAGGTAATTAAGAACACCCACATACTCGCTTTTGGTTGATGAACAAAAACCCTATGAATTTAAGCATTATCAAAATCGAATCGGGGTTCAATTGGAACTGATTCGATCTAGGGTTCTTATGTGAAATTGAGATTGATTGAAACTTGAGTTTAAAACAATTTTGAAACCAATACATTCGCGGCTTAGAGCCTTGGTTCACTGGTTTCCTGACTGTTTGCAATCCAAGAGGTCCCGGGTTCGAACCCGGGCACCCTCTTCTATTTTTTTTAAAGCCTTTTTAACCTTTAAAAATTACAGAAAAATTACCAAAAATTATAAAAATCTTTTTATAAGCTCTGTTTATTTTTACATCAACAACCTTAATTTTCTGTAATTTTATTTAAGTCTAAGCCTTATAAGATTATATAACAAGGACATTTATTTAAATTATTTTTATGGAATTCTTTTAATAAATGGTAAAAATATGATTAAACATAAAACTTATTATATAAAAGTACCCAATTAATCTCCTGTAAATTAATTTGTTAGAAACCTTAACAAGTTATATATAATATTAACAAACATTATAAATAGTTCATTTTGTTTAAAAATAAGTTTTAAATAGTTGATTAGTTCCGTATTTTTACAGCCAACTTACGGAGGCCATAACTTTTTCATAACAGATCCAAATCAGTTAAACTTTATGTCCATGAGTTCGTCGAAAGACGAATCTGTTGGTATATAAAACATTGAAAAACTCATTCGTTTAGGCCTCCAAACAGTCGTTTTCGTAACAGCTAGCAGTTCTGCGCAGCTGTAAAGATCCACGTTTTTCTCATATTTCGGTAATCCAAATCAGAAACTTTTCTAAATGAAAGTTGTTCAGAACTCACTAATCTAGTAAACTGGAGATTTTCAGAATTTTTAAACGTCGTTTAGTATTTTTAACGAGTGCGAAAAGACAGAGGCAGAACTGGAATTTTTCAAACTATAATTTGCGTTATGTTATCGTAGGTTCTCACGGCGTTAACCGAGCCTAGACTTTGTTTCTGATTATTGTCATTCGTGTATAAGGTACGGATTCCGACCTTTCCCTCTCGTAGCATGAATACCTCTCGTTCTTGATCTGTATTTTGAGTTCTTAACTTGACTTGTTGGTTATTAAATCCATAAGATTATTGTTATAAGTGTTTATTGTATAGTTGATATTGTTTGCATGTGATAGCCTTTATCTGCTTTGTACTCATTGTCACATGCTCCCTAAATGATTGATTATAGCTAGTAACCTTGATTAAGGGTTATGAGCACTAGTGTAACTTATTGTGTTATATTGACTTGATTGATTGTATCATTGACCTCTATACCCGAGCACATCCACCTATGGGGACATAGGGCGTCATTGTGGCACAAGTGACGTGCTCTATCTGTGGCAGAGCGATTAGACCACAGCGTCTCTACATTATTATTATGTGCTAAGTTGTGACACATATTGATTATTGTTAAAGGAGGCGTATGGATCGATCCTAGGATATCATTGTTATTGTTATTGGTGAGATGGTTAGGTGTGTGTGCCCACATTCCTATCTCACATATTGGTGCATTAGAACTGCAGCTAATGTACACATTGTTAATTGTTATTGTTATTGGCTCATATGGGTATTCCTTTTAGATGATCATTATCATTTGATTTTCAACTTGATCATCTCATTGTTATCATTATCGATCATTGTATTGCTATCGTTTATTTCCGTTACTGAGCATTCTTTGGCTCAGCCGTATTTTCTTTTGTTGTTTTCTCTTATTTTTATAACAGGTACTCAAGGGGCTCAGGGGAACGAGTGAAGAGTGTTAACTCAAGAAGTTAGGATGAGAATAATTGGATCAAAAAGACTTAATAGTATTTTGATTTTAAGACTTTATTTAAGTTATTTGGATCTATGTAAGGATTTGTGTGTTCCTTAGCACTTTAATCTTATCGTTATGAAACTCTGATTTACTGTTTGTGTGACACGTCAGCCCTACCCGGGTTGGGGTGTTACAGTTATGGTATCAGAGCTTAGGCTCCTTCCTGTAGAAAACTTAAACTAAATAAATTAAGACATGTGAGGATTGGGTAGACATTGGGTTAGGTTCTCTATATATTATATGGCTGTTTTCTAATTCACGTTATTCTGATTAATGTGAAATGTTTTCATTTTAGATGCCTCCCAGCCGTAATTCATGAAATTCTAGCGGGTCGAATGGACCTGATCCAAACCTTGTTGGTGCTATGACCCAAGCACTTACTGCTATACTACCAACTTTGATTGATGCGGTACGAAATCCGAATCCGAATCCAAATCCAAACCCAAATCCGAATCCGAATCCAAATCCAAACCCAAATCCGGATCCGAATCCAAACCCAAATCCAAACCCGAATCCAAACCCAACTGGTGCAGACGTTTGGCTAGCACGATTTCAAAAGCAAAAACCACGATCATTCACTAAGGCGGCTACACCTGCAGTGGCCAAAGACTGGATCGCTCACATTGAGAAAATTTTTACCGTGCTTAGAGTTGATCAGCAGTACAGGGCGGGTTTAGCTGCTTATAAGCTGGAGGAAGATGCTCAAGTATGGTGGGAGAATGTGGTAGCTGAAAGAGGAGGCGAACAGTTCATGGAGACTCTATCTTGGAATGATTTTCGTTCCATATTCTTTGACAAGTATTTTACGAATGTGGATAAAGCAGCATACAGGCGGGAGTATGATAACATCCGTCAACGAAACGATGAATCACTCACTGATTTTACAGACCGGTTTTATCGACTGTTGGGATTTCTAGGTTCTTCTGCTGGACCACCTGAGGAACGGGCTGAAAAGTATCAATGGGCAGTATGTGATCGGATTCGTAAGGCTATTATTCACTCCACTTTTAACAATGTTGAGGAAGCAGTTAGGGCTGCAAAAAGGGTAGACCTGGAGAGAAAAGAATTTTTGTTAAAATTTGAGGATAATAAGAAGCGCAGTAGAGATGGGACTCGTATTCAGGCTGGCGGTGAGTCATCTCAAGGATCTGACCGAAATGGAAATGATCGTCAGAAAAATCAAGGATCGGGGAAGAACACTAAGCCATGGCATGGTAAGACTCGAAGTCAAGGTCAAATGATACCCTATCAACAACCAATTGCAGCTCAACCGGTGAATCAAAAAGGCAATCCTTCCAGACATCCGATGTGTACTCATTGTGGAAAGCATAATCCCGGAACTTGTCGTCGACTTACAGGAGCTTGTCTTGGTTGTGGAGATATGGGGCATAGGGTTAGTCAATGCCCAAAGGCGAGGAACCGACCAGAGAATGATGCTAAGGGAGCCAATGCGCCACCCACTACTGGAGGTCGAGTATTCACACTAACTGCAGGGGAAGCTGCTAATGCTCCAGGTACATCTTCCCGTACAAATTCATTCTACTAATCATAATCTACTTCCATTGATTCTAGTTTTACCGTCGTTAGTATTCATTAGTTATCAATACATAGGTACGATTTGTGGTATACTTCGTCATGGTGACTATGATGTTTATGTATTGTTTGATACTGGCTCCACACACTCGATAGTATCTCATCTATTCACAAAGCGCCTTATGATCATGCCTACCGCTCTAGAGCCTGCATTAGTGATTTCTACTCCTGTTGGAGAATCGATTGTTATTTCACAAGTGTACCAAAACTGTCCTATTCAGATCGAAGCAATCATTAGAGAGGCTGACCTATTTCCTATGCACATGGGTGATTTCGATATTATTCTTGGCATGGATTGGTTAACACGACACCATGTTACCATAGAATGTCAAACTCGTCGTGTGCTATTTGGTGATCCTATGAATCCTGACTTAGTTTACCAAGGGAGCCTACCTCGGAAGCCTCTCAAAATTATCTCTGCTCTGAAAGCCCAAAAGCTTATATTCCGTGGATGTGAGGGATTCTTAGCTTCTATAAAAGATACATCAGCGGATACTCCTCGTATTGAAGACTTTCCTATTGTTCGGGAATTCTCTGATGTCTTTCCTGAAGAACTTCCAGGGTTACCACCTGAGCGTGAAGTCGAGTTTACTATTGATTTAATCCCCGGGGCGGAACCTATTTCTAAGGCACCTTATCGGATGGCCCCAGTAGAGTTAAAGAAATTGAAAGAACAACTGCAGGAGCTATTACAACTTGGATTTATTAGACCAAGTGTTTCACCATGGGGGGCACCGGTATTATTTGTGAAGAAGAAAGATGGTAGTATGCGTTTATGCATCGACTACCGAGAGCTTAATAAGATTACTATCCGAAACCGCTATCCGTTACCGCGTATTGACGATCTCTTCGATCAACTACAAGGAGCAAAGTTCTTCTCTAAGATCGACCTCAGATCAGGATACCATCAATTGAGGATCCGAGATCAAGATGTTCCTAAGACAGCATTCCGCACCCGTTACGGTCACTATGAGTTCCTAGTTATGCCTTTTGGCTTGACCAATGCTCCAGCTGTCTTTATGGACCTCATGAACAGAGTGTTCCATGAGTATTTGGACCGGTTTGTAATTGTTTTTATCGATGACATCTTGGTATTCTCTAAAAGTAGAGAGGAGCATGAAGACCACCTTCGCACGATTTTGGAGACCTTACGCCAAAAGAAGTTGTATGCTAAATTTTCTAAGTGTGACTTTTGGCTTGAACAAGTGGCATTTTTAGGCCATGTTGTATCAGCTAAAGGTATCACTATGGATCCGGCAAAGGTGGAAGCTATTACTAAATGGCCTCGACCGACATCCGTCACTGAAGTTCGTAGTTTTCTTGGTTTAGCGGGCTATTACCGACGTTTTGTGGAAGGTTTCTCTCGTGTAGCATTACCTCTAACTCAACTTATGAGAAAGGGTGTAAAATTTACGTGGAACGAGGATAGAGAAAAGAGTTTTGAGGAACTGAAGAAAAGACTAGTATCTGCCCCTATTCTTACGTTACCTTCGGGTTCTGGCGGATACCAAGTTTATAGTGATGCATCAAAGAAGGGACTCGGTTGTGTTCTTATGCAGCATGGTAAAGTTATTGCCTATGCTTCCCGACAGCTTAAACCGTACGAAGTAAACTACCCAACACATGACTTAGAGCTTGCAGCTGTAGTGTTTGCATTAAAGATTTGGAGACATTATTTGTATGGAGAGACATGTGACATCTTTACTGATTATAAGAGTCTTAAGTATATTTTCACTCAAAAAGAACTCAATATGAGGCAGAGGAGATGGTTAGAACTACTCAAGGATTACGATGCCAACATCCAGTATCATCCGGGCAAGGCGAATGTCGTGGCAGATGCTCTCAGTCGAAAGAGTGCAGGTGGAGTAGCATGTCTTCAAATCTAACCACAGATTATCTCAGATCTGGATAAAATGGAAGTTGGGTTACAGCTTGGTGAGTCTAACGGTTATCTAGCCAAGATGAGGATAGAATCTGATCTAATTACACGGATCAAGGAAGCTCAGAATCAAGATGGAGAACTTTGGGCGATATTACAAAATTTGAAGATAGGGAAACAATCTGAGTTTCGAGTTGATGAACAAGGAGTTATCTGGTGTGGAAATAGATTATGTGTGCCAAATGATTCAACCCTTCGTGACTCCTTATTAGCAGAGGCACACAGTTCACCATTCTCTATTCACCCGGGAGCCACTAAGATGTATAGAGATTTAAGGCAGAACTTTTGGTGGAGTGGTATGAAAGAAGATGTAGCTAAATATGCGAGTCATTGTTTAACTTGTCAGCAAGTAAAGATTGAGCATCAAAGAGCTAGTGGATTACTGCAACCATTAGATATTCCTGTATGGAAATGGGATGATATTTCCATGGACTTTGTTACAGGCTTACCAAAAACATTCAAGAAGAACGACGCCATTTGGGTCGTAGTTGATAGACTCACAAAGTCGGCTCATTTCTTGCCCATCCAACAGGGTTACTCAGTTAGCAAATTATCAGAGGTATTTCTGCAAGATATTATTCGACTTCATGGCACGCCATCATCGATTGTATGTGATAGAGATCCGCGTTTCACGTCACGCTTTTGGAAGGGTTTCCAAAATGCTTGGGGAACCAAATTAAGATTTAGTACCGCCTTCCATCCGCAGACTGACGGACAATCTGAACGCACTATTCAGACTTTGGAAGATATGCTTAGAGCATGCGCACTCGAATGGACAGGCAATTGGGATGAGTATCTATGCTTAGTTGAGTTCGCGTATAATAATAGTTGGCAGGCTAGTATAAATATGGCCCCGTTTGAACTTTTATATGGTCGAAAATGTAGAGCACCGATATGTTGGAATGAGGTTGGAGAAAAGATAATCGAAGGACCAGAATTGGTTAGAATTACTAATGACAAAGTTGCCGTTGCCAGAGAAAAGTTGAAAGAAGCCCAAACTAGACAAAAGAGTTACGCCGATCAACACCGACGAGCGTTGGAATTTAGAGTCGGAGATCATGTGTTTCTCAAAGTGTCACCTTGTCGTGGCATACGTCGATTTGGAATTAAAGGAAAGTTAAGTCCACGTTTTATCGGTCCGTTTGAGATTCTTGAAAGGGTTGGAGAAGTCTCGTATCGTTTAGCATTGCCACCGCAACTCTCTCATGTTCATAATGTTTTTCATGTCTCTTTGTTGAGAGGATACAACTATCATCCGTTGCACGTTATTAGTTACCCTCTTCACGCGATTCAAGAAGATCTTTCTTATGAACAAGAACCTGAAGCTATTATTGATCGTCAAGAACGAGTTATGAGACGCAAGTCTATACCGTTCGTTAAAGTTTTATGGAAAAATCATTCTGAACGCGAGGCGACATGGGAGACAGAAGAAATGATTCGTTCACAGTATCCATACTTATTCGACAACTAAGTGTAAGTTTTTTTTTTCTAAGCCTAACTGTTAGTGATTACTCTATTCGTAAGTGGTGTGTGTTTAAAGAAGTATTATTTTCACCATATTGTATTTTCAGAAGGATTCATGCTACATTATTTAGAATTTCGAGGACGAAATTGTTTTAAGGGGGGTAGAATTATAATACCCACAATAATATGGTTTTCATTTGTAAATCTTTACAAACCACAGGGACCCAATGTGTAACATTACAAACACCCAACCCCACCCCCTTCTCCTTCGCTGTATTCCCGTTTTTTTTTCTCCACCATTGTCGACCAAATTACAATCGATAGATCGCACTACACCTTTTAATAATCAAAGAAATCCTGCACTAACGAACATTTGTTGATTTATAAACACCTACTGGCTTCAATATCATCAAAAATCATCCAAAAACACCACCATTCGAACCTCGAAGTCGCGGACCTGCAACACCCTTTAAACCCAATCTACAATCGATTTTAACAGGATTTGATAAGGGGATTTTGTTTGTAATCATCATACGAAGCTTTCCTCAAATTTAATTCGATAATAATCACCGTTTGAAGCATCAATCGATCAAACAGTGTCGCGACCTGTTCTTCATCAGGTTGATCATCAATCGACTCCAAATCAGGTAATTAAGAACACCCACATACTCGCTTTTGGTTGATGAACAAAAACCCTATGAATTTAAGCATTATCAAAATCGAATCGGGGTTCAATTGGAACTGATTCGATCTAGGGTTCTTATGTGAAATTGAGATTGATTGAAACTTGAGTTTAAAACAATTTTGAAACCAATACATTCGCGGCTTAGAGCCTTGGTTCACTAGTTTCCTGACTGTTTGCAATCCAAGAGGTCCCGGGTTCGAACCCGGGCACCCTCTTCTATTTTTTTTAAAGCCTTTTTAACCTTTAAAAATTACAGAAAAATTACCAAAAATTATAAAAATCTTTTTATAAGCTCTGTTTATTTTTACATCAACAACCTTAATTTTCTGTAATTTTATTTAAGTCTAAGCCTTATAAGATTATATAACAAGGACATTTATTTAAATTATTTTTATGGAATTCTTTTAATAAATGGTAAAAATATGATTAAACATAAAACTTATTATATAAAAGTACCCAATTAATCTCCTGTAAATTAATTTGTTAGAAACCTTAACAAGTTATATATAATATTAACAAACATTATAAATAGTTCATTTTGTTTAAAAATAAGTTTTAAATAGTTGATTAGTTCCGTATTTTTACAGCCAACTTACGGAGGCCATAACTTTTTCATAACAGATCCAAATCAGTTAAACTTTATGTCCATGACGAAGTTCGTCGAAAGACGAATCTGTTGGTATATAAAACATTGAAAAACTCATTCGTTTAGGCCTCCAAACAGTCGTTTTCGTAACAGCTAGCAGTTCTGCGCAGCTGTAAAGATCCACGTTTTTCTCATATTTCGGTAATCCAAATCAGAAACTTTTCTAAATGAAAGTTGTTCAGAACTCACTAATCTAGTAAACTGGAGATTTTCAGAATTTTTAAACGTCTTTTAGTATTTTTAACGAGTGCGAAAAGACAGAGGCAGAACTGGAATTTTTCAAACTATAATTTGCGTTATGTTATCGTAGGTTCTCACGGCGTTAACCGAGCCTAGACTTTGTTTCTGATTATTGTCATTCGTGTATAAGGTACGGATTCCGACCTTTCCCTCTCGTAGCATGAATACCTCTCGTTCTTGATCTGTATTTTGAGTTCTTAACTTGACTTGTTGGTTATTAAATCCATAAGATTATTGTTATAAGTGTTTATTGTATAGTTGATATTGTTTGCATGTGATAGCCTTTATCTGCTTTGTACTCATTGTCACATGCTCCCTAAATGATTGATTATAGCTAGTAACCTTGATTAAGGGTTATGAGCACTAGTGTAACTTATTGTGTTATATTGACTTGATTGATTGTGTCATTGACCTCTATACCCGAGCACATCCACCTATGGGGACATAGGGCGTCATTGTGGCACAAGTGACGTGCTCTATCTGTGGCAGAGCGATTAGACCACAGCGTCTCTACATTATTATTATGTGCTAAGTTGTGACACATATTGATTATTGTTAAAGGAGGCGTATGGATCGATCCTAGGATATCATTGTTATTGTTATTGGTGAGATGGTTAGGTGTGTGTGCCCACATTCCTATCTCACATATTGGTGCATTAGAACTGCAGCTAATGTACACATTGTTAATTGTTATTGTTATTGGCTCATATGGGTATTCCTTTTAGATGATCATTATCATTTGATTTTCAACTTGATCATCTCATTGTTATCATTATCGATCATTGTATTGCTATCGTTTATTTCCGTTACTGAGCATTCTTTGGCTCAGCCGTATTTTCTTTTGTTGTTTTCTCTTATTTTTATAACAGGTACTCAAGGGGCTCAGGGGAACGAGTGAAGAGTGTTAACTCAAGAAGTTAGGATGAGAATAATTGGATCAAAAAGACTTAATAGTATTTTGATTTTAAGACTTTATTTAAGTTATTTGGATCTATGTAAGGATTTGTGTGTTCCTTAGCACTTTAATCTTATCGTTATGAAACTCTGATTTACTGTTTGTGTGACACGTCAGCCCTACCCGGGTTGGGGTGTTACAGTGACATTCAATTCAACACTAGTATGATCTAAACACGAACCAAAGATTTACTATGATTTAGTACAAACCAACAAAACATTCAACAAAATCCCAACATTTAAAATATATGAATATGAACAACTATATTAAACCAACTTTATTTATATGACAAAATTCTCGAATATTTACGTCCCCAACCCTAAAATTAGCGTAATACACATCTTAACATATAAATTTCAACTCCCAATCCTCATAATTATAACCTTCATCATATCTTTTTTAGCAGGCGCGGACCTAAAATTTTTTACTTTAGCCTTATTTATTGTTATCCAATTCCTGTTTTTCACAAACGAAGAGTGACCAGATTCACTACAAATATTCAAAGAATGAACCTTGTAAAAAAGATCTTGGGTCCGTCACTGTTTTTGAGCATTCATAGGCACGTAAACCTTTCCTCAAAAGCGCGCACCTCATACCCGGAGTCACTCCAGCACCTGTACCACGCCACAGGTGAACCGCCGCCTTCATCTCTTTCTCAGATGTCACCACCACGTATATCCGCTTCACCAATTCCTTCCTCATCTCATAAGCTTCACTCTCTAAAGACTCAATCTTCAACCACAGGCTTCTGCACGCGCTACGGAGATGCTCCATGCGTTCTTGATGTTTCACCTGCATTGCTTCCTGAAGTTTCAAGGTTTCGTTCAAGAGTTTGATCTTCTTGCGCGCAACGTTGTGATCTTCGAGAGCTTTCGCGAACACGTGTAGGCAAGATGGCGAAACGAACAATCTTGGGAGGTATAAGGGGACTTCTGTAAACACTTGGGTTGAGTCTTCTTCCATATGGAGGTTCATAACTATTTGTGATGTGGGTGTTTAGGGTTGATGTATTATGGATGAGAATGTGTCTCCACACTTTATATATAATCGTATGTGATCTTAATTTTGGAAATTTGAATTATATTTGGATTATTATTGATCTTGATCACAAATCATAATGCAATCTATCTACGGTTTTTCTTTTCAGAACCTTCCTATTATTAACCTTGAAGTTTCAATTGTTCATTACTTCATACTTTACACTAATAGAGTTAAACTTTAAAAAAAATTACTTTTAAAGTTTTAATAAATAGGATGGGGTTATTATAAAAAAAAAACTAAAAACAGTTAGAAGAATTATTATCAATTATATTTTAGATTCAAGGGCTAAGAAAATTCAATGGCTAAGAAAATTCAATGACATGATGATATATAATTAAAACTTTAAATGATAGACCAAAGATATTTTGGTCTTAATCACATTTTCAAGTTTTATATTTTTTAAACGCTCATGACTTTTACATACGGTATTATTATTTTTAAATCACACCATAAAAACATATGTTTTTAAATCTTTAAAACGCATATAACTTTGATAAATGAAAAACGAAGTTTTTTTCACGTTATTATGTAATACTCATCAGCTTATTGTGTAATATTCAGGTTATTATATAATATTCATCAGATCATTGTGTCTAATGTTAACCATTTTATTCTGCGTTGTGTTTTTAAAAATGATAATTTTCAAATAATACAATGCTAAAAAGTTAATTTTGTTACATTTTCTAGTTTATTATATAGTCCTGATCAAGTAATTATGATACTCATCAAGCAGCTCATTTGTATATTGTTAATCATCGAGTCTAGTGTTAGTCATCGTCTCTATGTTAGTCATAGTATTATCCATTTTGTCTAATGTTAACCACTGAATTTTTTAAAATAGTGATTTTCAAATAACACAATGCTAAAAATACAATTTTTTTATGTTTTTTATAATTCATTGTATAATCCTGATCAGATCATCTTGTAATACTTGTCAATCAGCTAATTGTGTTTATTGCTAATTGGGGAGTGTAGTATTGGCCATTGTGTTACCTATTTTTATCTAATGTTAACTATTGTGTTATGAATTGTGTTTTTTAAAATAATATTTTTTAAAAATAACACAATGCTAAAAATGTAATTATTTTTATGTTTTTTCCAATTCATTGTGTAATCCAAATCAGATCATCTTGTAATTCTCTCGTTAAGCACCTCATTGTGTCTATTGCTAATCGTCAAGTCTAATGTTGGTCATTGTGTTACCCATTGTGTCTAATGTTGACTATTTTGTTATGCATTGTGTTTTTTAAAATAATGATTGTCAAATAAAACAATGCTGAAAATGTAAATTTTTTACGTTTTTTTCATTTTATTGTGTAATGCTGGTTAGGTCATTTTGTAATTATCATCAAGCAGCTCATTGTGTTTATTGCTAATTATCAAGTCTAGTTGAGATTTCAAAACGGAGACGGGATGGAAAGACTTTCGTGAGAAGAGATGGTAGGCTGGTAATTGTGTTAACTATTATATCTAATGTTGATCATCGTGTTTTTTAAAATGATGATTTTTTAATAACACAATGATAAGAAATGTAAACTTTCTATGTTTTAAGTTTATTATTTATTTCTCATCAGATAATTGTGTAATCCTTATTAATTCAAAAGATTACACAATAACCTGACGAAATTACACAAAAAGTTAAAAAAAAAGGGGGAAAACTTTGTTTTATAGACAAAATTACAGAAAACGTTCGTTAGGTTTATAGAAAATTACAGGTGTCATCCTTTATGTTCAAAAACTACTCTAATCATCCTTTATGTATATTTTTATAACAGATTTTGTCCTTTAGACTAACGGGCGTTAAATTTCTCCGTTAAGTCAATAACATTTTAGTTTTTCCACCCTTAAAGGACTATTTTTGGAATTCTGAATCTAATTAAAGAATGTTTTTTTGTAATTAACTTTTACTTTAATATTTATTGTATATATATAAATTTTTAATATTTAATAATTTATTTTAATATTAATACGCATAATAGATACACATAACATATATACAAATTAAAATAAAATTGTTTTATCAACTTGTAATGTTACAAATTATAGTTAGTTAAAAGTTATTTATTAACTAATTAAAGTTTTTATTATTAAAGTTGTATTAATAATTATTTGATGAAATATAAAATTTAGAAATAAAACAAATTTTTATTAATTAAAAAGTTTATAAGGTTATATAAGAAGCCTGATGCAACCAAAGCAACATAAAGGTTTCCTGCATGCATACACTTAGTACAAAGTAGAAGTTGCTTTGGAAGTTTTATACTCTTCACAGAAAATATTCCAAGTGTAAAATTTTTCAAAGCCAAAAACCAAATCTTCCAAACCCAAAAGATGAAGTCTTCCAAAGTTTCAAAGACAAAGTCTTTCGAAGCCAAATGAAGTGAAGACAGATTTCTTCCGAAGATAGAGAAAAATATGCTTTTCTCGGATATATTTTTCATAAAGTTGACCCACTTTCTGCTGCAACTCTGAAGACTCACAAACTTGCATGAATTAGTGAAAATGTCAATACTTTTGCAACTGTACATTGAGGTCTTGAGTCCGTAACTTTTTACTTTATGTACTTTTATCATTTTTGTAATACATTAAGATATGAGCTATGTCATGTCATAGTCACTAGCCAAAAGTCAAATCTGTCTTTTAACTCTACATTGATTTTGTTACCTTTCAATGTTCCAACCGGCTTTCCAAGTATAGCTGATTGTAGAGTGTAGTATAAAGTATCTCAGGGTCTTGTATCTTATTTATGCGGTTGTAACACTTGTAAAAGAACTTGAGATTAATATACATCATTCTTGAAAACCATATATATTGTTCTTGAGTTCTGTCTCCTTGTTTACTTGTGTTCTTTATATCTTGTTCTTAAATCTGGTTCCCTATTTGAACTGTTAAGTGTTCTAACACTTTTTTCATTATGAGACTGATTGTATTGACCTCTCCTAACCGGTCCTGTAAAGTTAATCATAAAAACATAATAAAATCCTATAAAACATATTACAATATATCAATATTAAAGCACACTAATATTAATCAAGCACCATTTGTTTAATAGAACAAGTACATCTAACAAATGAGTTTTTTCGGAGGCTATTCTCCATTTCCTTACCAATCCCTCAATAAAAATGAGGGTTCATGAAATTTATTTAAAACTAGAATATACTTTCTTAAAAATACAGGAGGAATGGCTCGTGAAATTTACTCAAAACTTAATAAAAAACTAGTCATGTGCGACCCTCACTATTGATCACTATTATATCTTATATTTAAAAAAATAAGTTAATATATAATTAGGTTGGTGACCTGTGTACTAGATGGGATGAATAATAGATACATAAAATTAGGATTTTTATTTTTTATTTAAAAAATTTTATCATATTAAATCATATAATATGTAAACTTTTTAAAATTTGAGTTGTGATTATTAAAAAACTTAAAATTTTGACTATTAGATATTATTATCATATTAAATAATATATTATCTATTTAAAATATTAACAAATTTATAAAGTTTGACTTAATTGGCTTTTCATATATATTTTATAAAATGAAAATTGAAAATTAATATTTACATAATTCTCCTATCTATTTAAAATGCAAGTGAATGAGCGGAGAAGTTTTTGTTTTTTTTGATTTGGCCACAATAGTTTTCTTATTTTATGTTTGACTCATCTCTCAAGGGTATTTATAGAGAAAGAAAACGGGGAGAAGACTCCCTCTTTCCCACTTCGGTTCATTGTAGAGAGGGAAAGTACCATCCCCCACTGTCTGCATCATCTCCGACTGTCGCATGCATCACCTGAATCGCTTCTTCTGTGTAAGGAACTCGTTGAGTCGGTGTTGTGAAGGTGTCGATGGCCATTGGTTGAGTCGGTGGTGGCGTTAGAGAGGGTATGTGGAGGTCGAAGGTCTAGGGGCGGTGGTCGTTCGTTTCCGCTTGACTTACGCGCATGCGGTGGCTCTCTAGTAGACCTCGATTTCTTGTCTCATGTGTCGGGTCCCCTCTACGCTGATAATCGTCCATCGTATTCGGTTGAACTAAAGTTTGTCGATGCGATGGCCGATGGCCGTCGGCCTCGATGATGTCAGTTGTGGCCTTGGAGACAGCCACCGCTCCGCCTCCTGTTTCCGATTGAGGTAGGGCTGGTGGTCGTTTCTTGCCAGACAGGGTGTCAATTGTGTTATTTGGACAACCATTGCGTTAGGTGATTCGCTATGTTGTTGATGAATGGTGATGGGAATTACCTCATTTGAAATTTGTTTTGTGGTGAACTTTTACGTTGATGATGATGGGGATTATCTCATCTGAAACTTTAGGCTTGATGTTCATTTTAGGTGACGAACATGGTTCTTTATACGGTTTTTATTTGCTGGGTAGATATGTCGGGAAAGACCTTATGTCAATGATGATGACGTTAGCTCATCTGAGACCGAGCTTCAGCTCACCTTATGTCGAACCTGGTTTTTTATATGGTTTATTTTTTTGGAGTGAATCATTTTGGTTTGGGGTTTATTCTCATTTTGTGTTTTTTACTGTTTGATTGAAATTTTCATCTGGCCATATTTTTTAGTTGAATCAATTTTTTAAATATGCTTTAACTCTATTTTAATTGATGAAATCATATGGGTTTCATTTTAAATACGGCTAAACTGCAAAACCTCCAATGAACTATGAAATCACCTGGGTTTTATTTTGAATGTTCAGTTTCTATTTAGATTTGATTTAATCTCTATCTCTATTTTTATGGTTTATTAGATTTTTAAAATTTTGGTTGTTTCAAGCAATGTGTTTGTTTGCCAAGTTTTACGGACTTATACATGATTAATTTACAATTATTATAATTGGTTGTTTTATAAATTAACTGTGTGGTTTTCTTTACTATGATCTATTAACTTTACAATGTTGATATCATCAAGTCTCTAGCAAAGAGGTATGAGTATGATCAGAGCTTTAGGGAAGAAAACTTCTACCAACAACAAATTGATTTTTAATATGGAAAAAGAAACATAATAAAGGCATATACTCATTTTGTTTTGTTTTAGATTTCATGTATAGTTACTTTGTTTGTTTAAATGATCCATGAACGTTCACATCGTCCATTTGATGGAGTTCTCATGTTAAAAGAAATCTTTACAAAATGCAATCGTTAACGCTGTGTTTTTGAGTCTCATTTAAGGAGAGAAAAGGAAGAAAGTGGAAAGAAAGAAAAAATAGTTGTGTTCCAGAGTTTTTTTTAATGGAAGGAAATGGAAGGATTGTTAGAAATTCGTGTTCCCGAGTTTACTTAAGGAGGGAAATGGAAGGATTTGGAAGGAAAATGAAGGCTAAAATCAACTCTTCCAAAACAGAAGGAAATGGAGAGAAAAGAAAAGAAAAGAAAAGAAAAGAAGAGAAAAGAAAAGAAGAGAAAAAAAAGAAGAGAAAAGAAAAGAAGAGAAAAGACAAGAAGAGAAAGGAAAAGAAAAGAAAGTGTTTCCGTTCCTTTCTTTTCTCTCGTTAAGTAAACTCGGGAACACAACGTAAAAATTAATGATCTGGCCAAATTTAAATATAGAGAAAAACCTCCCGCTGTGAAGCGCGGGGGTGTAACTACTAGTTTATGTTTATATGTAAAATGCGGATGTAAATAATTAAATAATATATATACTATATTATATAAAATATCATATGTATATGTATGATTGTAAAGTACATAAATTAAGTACAAGATAAAAGAGATGCAAAATACTTTAATTAGGTTTAGAATTTCAAAAATAGTCCTTTAAAGATAGAAAGACTAAAATACCCTTGATTTAACAAAAAAACTTAAACGCCGTTAGTCTAAAGGGCGAAATCGTTTATAGAAAGTATACATCAAGGATGATTAGAGTACGTTTTGAACATAAAGGATGATACCTTCAATTTTCTATAAATGTAAAGTATGTTTTCTATAATTTTAACTTTTTCATATCAACACTATATGTGTTTTAAAGATAAAAAATGCTCATTTTTATGTTGTAATTTTTTTAAAAAAATGTCGTATGTAAAAGTTATGAATGCTTAAAAAAATAGAACTTGAGAAGTGGGAACATTACCAATTTTGCTTATAACCTAACTAGCCTAACGACCCGTGTGTTACACGGGTTGGACAAATTTAAATTTCATGAAAATAATAAAAAGTTATTTATGCATGATAATAAGAAAACAATGTAAAAAGAACATCACGGTTAATAAAATATATGCTTACAATAAATTTAAGTAAAAAACTTAAATACATTGGACAAAATATAAAAGTTTTACAAATCTCTAAAAACCTCCTTATACCCAAACTGGCGATTAACATAGTGTTGTGGTAATAGCTGCAAGAAACGTAAATTAGCTATACATTTATTTATATGTAAATATGTAAAGAAGGTTATTAAATAATGAAATTTAATAAACATACCAGGGAAGTATATTCCATATCAGGTATCACGTATGGAAAAGAGTCATAAACGTATGTAGATTCTTGAGGTCGTCAAAAAGACATCTTCAAAGTAAAATCTTCAAGTATTTCAAATATGAAAATAGTGTTTTTTTGAAATTGTCTTTCCTTGCATATCGTATCCCATCCTTCACAGATATAATAAACTTTCCCAAGTCTTCGGATGTTTACTTTCCATTTGACATGATCATCTGTGGTTATCATAGTTTGCCTATAAGGAAAGCATTGCTCGAAACGAAGTTCCTCGTAGTAATTAGGTAGATACTGATGAAAATTGTAATTATGTTATACAGTCATACACAAAATACATCATAAATAGCAAACAGTGACGTTTGATAAAAAATCATATTCTCAAATAATTTTGTTACAAATTGGAAGATCAAACAACAAATCTATTAAGATCATAAAACGATATTCTTATGTGAAAATTTATCCACAAAAAAACTTCAAACATACCAGTAAGTTTGATCCCGTGTAAAACGGTTCAATCTTCACGAAAAACCCATGACAATTCCTACAACATATTATGCATAAAAATGAATTAAAAAAATGTATTAGAGAAGATAATACTTGAAATCTTCTAAAAATAATAAATGCTTACCTAACCACCATTATTAACTTTTATTTTGATTTTATAGATCGTAGGTAGCTGTGAATGCTCGAAGGTACATACTTAAATCAACATGCAACAATGTTGTAAATTAGTGAAAATCAAAGCAACAATGCAAATAGTTATATGAGATTCATTCAGCCCATAATAACAGTGATGCCCAATCCCTAGAAAGCATAACAAAGCATCCAGCCCAATCACAGATTGAATCAGCAGTTGAATACAACAGTTGTGAAATCAGCAGTTTTTAAGTGCTGAAAACAGCTGATCATCAGTTGTTCTGAAAACAGCTGTTGTGAATCAGCAGTTTTAAAGTGCTGAAAACAGCTGATCATCAGTTGTTCTGAAAACAGTTGTTGTGAGTCAGCAGTTTTAAAGGGCTGCTGCATTGAATACAGCACTTTAAAACTTTTTCCTTGTCCAGAATTGTGTCCACCTAGGATGATAGAAAATCAGTATGATCTCTGAGACTATTCATAGAAAAAGTGAATGACATTAAAATTTATCATTAATTAATGTTTTTGGATCACATGCAAGAAACATAATACGGCAATCAGATCCGACTTTTCCATACTTATAAATAATTAAACTGTATCAGGTTTTAACCAAAGATTCACTACAAATCAATAAGCTAAATAAAAATACAACAGCCACTGTGTAGAATCAAACAAATTTGTGGTCCAGGCATGTAACATACCATCTACAACTACAAGTTCACAAACGGTGACACGTTTTACTACTTCAAACCTACAAAACTGGTTGTCTGATGCATCATACGTTCATAACTGAAACAGATACCTTAAATAGATCTTATTTAAAAACAAAGATCCAGTCAGACCCATTCTTTGTTTGCCCACTTTCCATCTCACCTTGTTCAGTTGTCCAATTTACCAAGTTCAATTCTTTTCAAGTAGTTATTTTTGCTCCAATTTTTATAACAATTAGGCTCATTGTTCTTTTTTCTTTTCAAGTAGTTATTTTTGCTCCAGTTTTTATTACAATCAGGCTCACTGTACTGTTCTTGTTTCTTTTTAATTAGTTGTTGAAACTAAGGATGGGACAATTGCTGTCGCATCTGCCTTTGGAGGCCATCAGGAAGGTAAGATTGAATCAGATGTTAAACTTCTTTGATTCTATTTCATTTTAGTTATGATCTTGTTTATGCTCTAAGAGGGTGTTTGGATGTGTGTTTAAACTGCTTATTATGACTCTGTAACAATTGAGTAATAATCTGATTATGGTCATGTAGTGGTGCAAGATAGAGACCATAAGTTTCTAACACGAGCCGTGGAAGAAGCTTACAAAGGAGTGGAAAATGGAGACGGTGGCCCGTTTGGTGCGATTGTGGTTCAGAATGATGAAGTTGTTGTGAGCTGTGACAACATGGTTCTGAACCATATAGACCCAACTGCACATGTAGAGGTCACTGCCATTAGAGAGGTCATCTCTTAACTCTTGTTTATACCCAAATGGCTACAATGTGATGTTCGATGCTTCTATTTGTGTAGTGGTATATGCATGTTGTTAGGTTATCTACCTAAGGGCAATCAATATGCAAAATCTACTTCCGGCTTGAATGAAACATAAATTTTACATAGGATTACAAATCATACCAATCGTATTTTGATCTTAATTATGGTTATGACTTATGAGTTATATGACAGTCATGTAGCGTTAACACACACGCAAGAAAGCCCGATTTAAGACATCAAATATAAACTCAATTATTCAAACACACTCTATCCATCATCTAGGTCCCTGTAAAACAACAAAACCTAATACTACAACACTGCTTTCATTAAAACAACATCATATTCACAAAATCCTTTTCCATTCCTTCCAACCACACAAACAAACATCCCAATCGAGAGAGAAAAACCACAAACATACTAATCAGCAACTAATCAACACCAGGATCTATCGATATCCAAAAGCATCAACCAATTCTAACCTAAATAAAACTAATCGTACATATTTTTAGCACCGGTGCCGTCAAATCGAACAAAAATAAAATACAAAGGAACCAAAACCAAACAAATCAGAATAAATCGAACAACATACGGACCAAAATCGAACGACAATTGCAATGAAATAGAACCACTGGTGGAGAAGAATGGAAGTTTACCTGAGGATGACCGGAATCCAAGAGATGCAAACGTAGGTAGAGACCGAGATTCAAACCATGGACTTAGTTTGCGGCTATGGAGGATCGATTAAGGTTAGATGAGGTTTCTTAAGCGTATTTGTTTAAACTCAGATAGGTAGATTGTTCGTGCGGAGAAGAGTTCACGGGAGAGGCGAACATGCAGAGCGATGGTGGAGAAGAAATTAGGGTTAGAAAATGTAGTTTCGGGGTTTTTATATGACCCGGATAGGTTACGGGCGAGTTATGTAACCCGCGTGTTTTTAACCTTAAATTGTGTATTCAATTGCCATGTGACAGTTCTTTGAAAATTTTTTTGCCATGTGGCAATAGTATGGCTAAAATCATGCCAAGTGGCTGAAAATGGTTTCATTTATTATATATAGAGATTTTAATTAAAAGGATACGTGTCAACATCTTAATTATTTTTACATTTTTTTAAAACACTTTGTATTTAAACATTTCTTTAATAAATAAGCCCGAGCGACGTATACACCCTTCAAAGTAATAAACGAGGGTGAGCTTGAGTACGAGCTCTATACACCGATCTTGTCAAGGCTTAGAAATCCTAAACGATGTTTATGCAATTAGAGGATGTTAATTTAATTTAATAAATATATAGTTAAATAATAAATATTATATAATCATAGTTATTTATCTTATAATAGCTTATGATATAGATAAGTAATATATTGAAATTATGACAATTAATATATATGAATAAATAATTATGCATATAAATAATAATGAATAAATCTATATATAATACTAAAAGAGTAATTTAGGAGACACTTGTCACATTACTAGGCCCCCTAATTTTATTTTTTCCGCCTCTCTCTCATCTTAGATAGTTACTTAAATTAAAGATTAAATAATTTTAATTCTTTTTAAGATTAAAATTTTTCTTAATAAATAAAGAAAAATATCTTTTTATTAATGTTATTTCTAGAAAATAAATTTTATAAAATAAGAGTTTTTCTAAAAAAACAAATATTTTTAAAAAGTAAACTTCTTTATAAATAAAAAATAATTAAAATTAGGAGTTATAATAAGAAACTTTTAAAAATGATATTTTTAATATGGTTTGTTTGGAAAAAATGATTAATTTTTTTAGAAATAAAAATTAAAATTATTACTTATAATTATTAATCATATGTGATTTTAATCATATCTTATTTTAAAATATCATTATATACTTTATAAACTTTTATCATAATTAATATTTTATTTTTTAACTCGTGTAATACACGGGTTTACTAAAGTTAGTATTATATAAATAACAATCAATAACTAATTAATTTTATTTTTTCAACCCGTATAATATATTTAGTTTTATTTATGTTTTTTTATTATTTTAATAATTAACTATTCACCTCTCGTGTAATACACGGGCAACTAAAACTAGTTCAATATAAAGAGGTAAGCCTGAGCTGAAAAATCAAAGATTGAACATTTGAACATATACACGTAATCAAAGCTCGAGTTCTAGAATAATAGAGCTCGAAACGCATAAAAAATAAGTAAAAAGTTAGCTCGGCTTGTTTACACATTAATTTCATTGTAACTTTAGATATTTATTATAGAAAAGATATTCAAATATAAAGTGTATTTTTGCTACAAAGTGTGAGAAAACACAATGAATAAAAAAAAAGTCATAAGAAAATTATATCTCACAATTTAAATCGAATTTCAAAAAAGTAATTCCGAGCTTTTGTCCCCCTAGCCGTCCTCACTATGGAAGACACAATGACGTCATTGTGTCATTATGGAAGACACAATGATGTCATTGTGTCATAAAAGACATAATTAATTATTTTTATTTTTTTTATTTTTTTTCTGAAAAGGACGACGAGAGGAACAGAGATTACGAAGTACTTTTTTAAAATTTGATTTAGATTGTGAGATATAATCATTTTATGATTTTTTAGCTTCATTGTGTCTTATCACACTTTGTAGTAAAAATACACTTTGTAGAATAACTTCACCCTTATTATAGTATTTTAAAATAAATCGAAAACCAAAATAGTTAGAGATTTATTAATATTATCATTTGAATGGCGGTTGACACATTAATCTACCTTTACTTTTAAAGTGTATCAATTTTTTTAATTGAACTCATGTCACGATATAAATCTTAATTCTCTCTTTAAAAGGTAAAAGTTTCTCTCATCCGACCATAATTGAATGAATATAGAGATTTATTGAGCTTAACCTTGTGAGAAATATGTTGTTTTCTCTTTTGGAGAAAAGTTGGCATTTTGAATTATTTGAAGGGAAGTTTTAATTTTTAATAAAAAGTTTAATACTAAAAAATTTAGGGGCATAAATAGAACTAGGATTTGAATCTCGCGCGTTGTTGCGGGATTCTTTTGTAACAGAGTGATTGTCTTCCTATTACAAGATTTTGATCTTTGTTACAAGTTTTATTATTTTCAAAATCGTTTGTGTCCCGTTACCAATCGACGATTGATGGTGGCCAACCCTATTGGACCGACACACCATCTTTATTTGTGTTTCATTCTCCTAATCCCTATAAGGCTATAATCATTCAACCGGTGATTTTAAAGATGATGACGATGGTAGGGCACAAGAAGACCTCAATATAATCGCAATTAGTCTATTAAGTTATTGATAAGTTAGAGTTAGATGAACTTGTTGAAACAATATCTATTAAAAAAATTGGTCCAGGTATTTTTTATTAATTTATTATATTCCAAATATATTGTAAACATAATAATATAAACATGTCAAAACTCATTAATTATATTATAAATTATTTGTAAACATAATAATATAAATATGTAAAAATTAATCAAGGCATAATTCAAAGAAAAAAAACTAATAGGAAAAGGGAAGTAGGGGTTTTTATGTAAATTATTAAAGTTTGGTAATTAGTTTGAGAAAATCTAAAAAACCATTGTGCCAACCGACATACAAATTTAATATTTACATACTAATTTAATATTATACTAGCATTGTACCCGCGCGTTGCATCGGGAGTTTTCTCGTCACATCTTGGAAACAATAATTTTTTAAAAAAAAACCTCAAAATAATTTTTAAGTACCATACCGATATTATTAAAATAAACATGTGACAACAACATAAAAATGCATTTCAATAAAAAAATTTCAAATAGAAAATAAGAAAAGAAACAAAAAAATCATAATAAATCCATGATAAAAAAAACTGAAGTAAATCAAGACGAAAGCTTATTACAAAAGAAAAAGTAAACAAAAAGAATAAAAAAAGAAACGAAAGTTCAACTCCATGGTATAATAAAAGAAAATTATACAAGAGCTTAAATACAAAAAAGGAAGAATATAAAAAAAATTATTTTATGTATAGATAAATAATAAGAGACTTTAAATTCCAAAAAAAATCAAAATACAAAGTAAAAGCAAAAGAATTAATATGTTATGTTCGGGTATACTAAGAGTGCTTTAACCACTCAACTAAACCCAACTATTTGTTTGTTGATTTGAAATAAAATTTAAACATGAACACTATATAGGATTAAAAAAAATAATATATATATTGTATAAACCGACATATGTTATTAATATATATAATTCATATTAAAAAAATTTTCACTAACTTTTTTAATTGGTCAACAGAGTGTCACAAACATGGATACTGACATCATACAAACAGTAGAAACCAGATTTAAGGAGCTATAAGAACATTACTGTCTGTTCCTTGTAATGTGTAATGTGCGGTGAAAACATTGAATCGGTGGAGCATCTTTTAATAAATTGCTTGGTGGCAGACTTAGTTTGATACAACATTTCATAATGGTGTAAGATTCCCCTTATATTTGGCTTCTCCTTTGGAGACTTGATGGGGGTGTATAATACAATTTCGGGGATGAAAAGAGAAAAAAATGTTAGAAATTTTATATATATATATTATATATATAAAAGTTATAAGTGAATGAAGAACTCAATGGTTATATAAAATTTAGAGTTATAAGAATTATCCCACATTGGTGATGGAATAAAACATAAGTTCCATTGTCCCACATTGGTGGTGGGATGGAACATGAGATGCATTGTCTTACTTAAGTGAAGTAATAAACCATGAGTTGGATTGTTCCACATTGGTGGAATGGTAAACTATGAGGTACCTTATAAGCAAATGTTTTCTACACTTAGGTGTCCTCCTAGTACATCTATCTAGGCTCGGATGGCCCTCGCCATCCGAGCCCGAGCCCGAGCCCGAGCCCGAGCCCGAGCCCGAGCCCGAGCCCGAGCCCGAGCCCGAGCCCGGGCGAATGGGCGTTTGTGGCGTATTGATGGCGTATTGATGGCGTATTGATGGCGTATTGATGGCGTATTGATGGCGTATTGATGGCGTATTGATGGCGTATTGATGGCGTATTGATGGCGTATTGATGGCGTATTGATGGCGTATTGATGGCGTATTGATGGCGTATTGATGGCGTATTGATGGCGTATTGATGGCGTATTGATGGCGTATTGATGGCGCACTTTGCATTGATGGCGTATTGATGGCGTATGGGCGTTTGTGGCGTATTGATGGCGTATTGATGGCGTATTGATGGCGTATTGATGGCGTATTGATGGCGTATTGATGGCGTATTGATGGCGTATTGATGGCGTATTGATGGCGTATTGATGGCGTATTGATGGCGTATTGATGGCGTATTGATGGCGTATTGATGGCGTATTGATGGCGTATTGATGGCGTATTGATGGCGTATTGATGGCGTATTGATGGCGTATTGATGGCGCACTTTGCACTTCGCACGCTCGCATCGCCGCGAGCCGCCTTTATGTTTTTGACATGAGCTAACATGGCTTCACACTTCGGGGTCAAATGGCTGATCACACTTCGGAAGAGACAGCATGGCTTCACACTTCGGGGTCAAATGGCTGATCACACTACGGAAGAGACAGCATGGCTTCACACTTCGGGGTCAAATGGCTGATCACACTTCCGAAGAGACAGGGTCAAACAGGTTGGGTGCAGCATGAGTAGGGTGCTGGCTGACTCATGCATGGGCCTGCATGAATATACAACTCTAGGGTGGTGGCCAGAGTTATGCTATAAATAGCTGCACATTTGCAGCCTGAATGCACACCAAGAAAAACTCACAGCAGCAATACATTAGCTTCAGAACTTGCTCCTGCTCCTGCTTCGGTTTTGATCTCCTGCTTCGGTTTTGATCCTGCTCCTGCTTCGGTTTTGATCTTTGCATCTTGTTGATAAACTTCTACGCTTATATCTCTTCGTTAAGATTGCATACAGGTATCATTTTCAGGTTGTGGTTAACTTCGGCAGTGCAATCTGCTACGGCTATTGTACCCTGGGAGACAGACGGGTTTCTTGTGTGTGTCACCCGAAATCTGTTTTAAGGGAAGCGTATAAAATACGTGCCTTAGCCAAATTATTATCAGTTTATTTGTATCACTTATGTAACTCGAATCACATGTAATAAATATTACTGTTATTATATGTATAAAGGAAAACAAATTTTTACAACAAACTTAAAACAGATTATACATATTCGAGTTACATTACAGTTTGGTATAACTAAAATATAAAACTCTTACGTAGAGTTTGTTATTTAACTTTAAGACTTAATTTCTTTCTTTACGTTTGCGTACAGACAGAGTTGAAAGATGTCAACTGTACCTACGGTTTCAAGTTCCACTGTTGGATCTCTTACGTCTTCTGTAATGGGACCATTGGTTGGTGCCCAGTCAGCCCAAACTATGGCTAATCATGCTGAGAAGCCTGAAAAGTTCTCGGGTTTGAACTTTAAAAGATGGCAACAGAAGATGTTGTTCTATTTAACTACCCTTCACCTTGCGAGGTATTTGACGGAGTCACCTCCTACTGCGGAGGAGACAAATACTGAAACTGTTACTGCTATTCAAGCATGGAAACATTCTGAATACTTGTGTCGTAACTATGTGTTAAACGGCCTTGCGGATATGTTGTATAATGTATACTGCAAGATACCAACTGCCAAGGAATTGTGGGAATCCTTGGAACGCAAGTATAAGACTGAGGATGCTGGAACAAAGAAATTTATTGTGACCCGATTTTTGGATTACAAGATGGTTGACTCTAAGACTGTGATAAGTCAAGTCCAAGAGTTACAAGTAATTATAAGCGATCTTCTATCTGAAGGAATGACTCTTAGTGAGACATTTCAGGTGGCTGCGATAATTGAGAAGCTACCTCCAAGTTGGATGGACTTCAAAAATTATCTAAAGCATAAACGAAAGGAGATGTCTATGGAAGACTTAATAGTTCGTTTACGTATTGAAGAAGATAATCGAGTTGCACATAACGGAAGTATTTCTGAAAATCAAGTGAAAGACCTCACTAAAGCTTTGAATAAGGCTAATTTGGTTGAACACGGTCAATTGTCTAAACCAAATAAATTTAATAAGGGCAATAAAGGGAAAGGAAAGGGTAAGATGAACAATAAGGGAGGAAACCTTGGTCCAAAAGGTGGGATTAAAAAGAAGGTGACTACCTTCAAAGGTAAGTGCTATAACTGTGGTGAATATGGTCATCGAGCTGATCAGTGTAAGGCACCAAAGCGTGAGCGTGCGCAGGTGGTGGAAGAAAATAACATGCCTTTAGTGGCAATGATTACAGAATTTTCTGCCTTTATCACTGAAGCTAATATGATCGGAGATAACCCTGGATGGTATGTCGATACCGGGGCTACTCGTCATGTATGTGGTGACAAAACCATGTTTAGTACTTACAAAGAAGCTACGGGTAAGCTTTACATGGGAAACGAAGCCACAGCCGACATCAAGGGTGAAGGCGATGTGATCTTGAAGTTCACTTCGGGGAAGGAACTTACTTTGAGCAACACCTTGTATGTTCCCGAGATACGAAAGAATCTGATTTCGGGTTGGTTGCTTAATAAGTTTGGGTTTCGTGTTGTGATTGAGTCTGATATGGTCGTGTTGACCAAAAAGGGTGTGTTTGTTGGAAAGGGCTATGCCCATAATTCTATGTTTAAAATGTCTGTATCTGTTGTTAAAAATAACATGAATAAAAATGCAACGACTTCTACTTACATGCTTGAGTATAATGATTCAAATATTTGGCATAGTAGATTAGGTCACGTAAATTATAATTCAATTCGTCGTTTGATTAAATTAAAGCACATTCCAACATTCCAAATTGACTTGAAATCAAAATGCAACACGTGTGTTGAAGCCAAACAAACGAAATCTTCGTTTAAATCGGTTGAAAGGAAAACCGAACCTCTTGATTTAATTCACACTGATGTGTGTGATTTAAAATCGGTTCCTACTAGAGGTGGAAACAAGTACTTTATCACATTCATTGATGACAGTACTAGATATTGCTATGTATACTTACTTAAGAGTAAGGATGAAGCAATAGACAAGTTTGTCTTGTATAAAAATGAGGTTGAGAATCAACTAAATAAAAAGATAAAAATTTTAAGGAGTGATAGAGGAGGTGAATATGTTTCACCATTTGCGGATATGTGTGCAAAAAGTGGAATTATCCACGAATATACTGCTCCTTATTCTCCTCAATCAAATGGCATCGCTGAACGGAAAAACCGCACATTAAAAGAAATGATGAACGCCATGCTGATAAGTTCTGCCTTAGGCCAGGAAATGTGGGGAGAAGCTGTATTGTCAGCTTCTTATCTTTTAAATAAGATACCCTTTAAGAAAAAGGACGTAACTCCTTATCAATTATGGACGGGAAGAAAACCGTCTTACAAATACTTGAAAGTGTGGGGATGTTTAGCCAAAGTGGTAATACCTCCACCAAAGGTTCAAAGAATAGGACCGAAAACTGTGGATTGTGTATTCATAGGTTATGCCCAGAATAGTAGTGCTTATCGGTTTCTTGTTTTCAAGTCTGAGAATCCAGAAATACAAAAGAATACTATAATTGAATCAAGGAACGCTTCATTCTTTGAAGATGTGTTTCCATGTTTGGAAAAACAACATAAAAGATCTTCACTATTTGATGAGATTGTTCAAGATAAGGTTCTGAAACAATCAGATGATGATGGGGTAGAGCTGAGAAGAAGTAAAAGGCCAAGAATTGAGAAATCTTTTGGGCCTGATTTTCTTACTTATATGATTGAGGGTGAGCCCCAAACATATCAAGAAGCTATCACCTCTACAGAAGGACCTCAATGGAAAGAAGCTATTAAAAGTGAAATTGATTCTATCCTGCAGAATCATACTTGGGAACTAGTAGATCTTCCACGAGGTTGTAAACCACTTGGATATCGCTGGATATTCAAGAGAAAAATGAAGTCAGATGGCACCATTGACAAATACAAGGCAAGGTTAGTGATCAAAGGGTATAGACAAAAAGAAGGTCTAGACTATTTTGATACTTACTCGCCTGTAACAAGAATAACCTCTGTTAGGTTGGTACTTGCAATAGCGGCATTGAGAAATTTAGAAGTACATCAAATGGATGTAAAAACCGCGTTTCTAAATGGAGATTTAGAAGAAGAGATTTATATGGAGCAACCTGAGGTTTCTCTATTCCTGGCCAGGAAGGTAAAGTTTGCAAACTTGTGAAATCTTTATATGGATTGAAGCAAGCTCCAAAACAATGGCACCAAAAGTTTGACAATGTCATACTTGAAAATGGCTTCAAAATTAATGAATGCGACAAGTGTTGTTATGTGAAAGACACACAAAGTGGTTATGTGATCTTATGTCTTTATGTAGATGACATACTTATTGTTGGAAGTAATGATAAGATGATAAGATCTACAAAAGACATGTTGAAAGCGAGATTTGACATGAAAGACATGGGTTTGGCTGATGTAATTCTTGGTATGAAAATCATTAGAACTCAAACTGGTCTTGTTTTAAGTCAATCTCATTATGTGGACAAGATCCTTGAGAAGTTTAGTAAAGATGACACGAGTGTCTCCCAAACTCCTATTGATACTTCTCACCATCTATCAAAGAACAGAGGTGAAGGGGTTAATCAGTTGGAGTACTCAAGGGTCATTGGCAGTCTAATGTATCTGATGACATGTACCAGACCTGATCTAGCTTATGCTGTAAGTAGATTAAGTAGGTACACTAGCAATCCAAGTTTTGAACATTGGAAAAGCATGACACGGTTATTAAGATACGTGAGATACACACGTAGTTATGGATTGCACTATGGCCATGATCCAGCTGTTGTTGAAGGATACAGTGATGCAAATTGGATATCTGATATTAAAGATTCAAAATCCACGAGTGGATATGTTTTTACCCTTGGTGGGGCGGCTATATCATGGAAGTCATCTAAACAAACTGTTATAGCTAGATCCACTATGGAATCTGAATTCATAGCATTAGACAAAGCTGGAGAAGAAGCTGAGTGGCTGCGTCATTTCTTGGAATATGTTCCAAGATGGCCAAAGCCTGTGACAGCCATTTGTATACATTGTGATTGCCAGTCGGCAATTGGAAGAGCTCAAAGTGCAATGTATAATGGCAAATCAAGACATATACGTCGCAGGCATAATACGATACGACAACTACTCTCAACAGGAGTTATCACAATTGACTATGTGAAGTCAAAGGATAACATTGCGGATCCGCTTACGAAAGGTTTAAGCAGAGAGTTAGTATATAAGTCGTCCAAAGGAATGGGACTAAAGCCCATGGAATAATTGTATGAAGGAAAACCTATCCTAGTTGACTGGAGATCCCATAAACTAGGATCAATAGGACAACCTAATTATGCAAATTGTGGTCACTGTGGGGAGGATTCCCTAAATTATTAAAGGGAGTTGAATACTTCCTAGTCCATTCCTATATTAGATAGTGACAAAGTAGGATAAGCTCATAGCTTTTAATGATTTCGTGAAAATCACCTATGCGAAGAGAGAAGTGGGGTCGCTTCGAATAGAATTGTTGGGTGCGCAATTCTTAGAGCTCTCGCAGAACCAGGTTAGTGTTCCATGACCATAACGGACACAACTATGAGAAGTTAACCAAACTAGGGAAAGTATTGTGTGAAGTGTAATAATGTCTACGTAAAGGGTAATTGGTTCAAAGACACCGAATCTACCAATTACTAGGAGACCAAGTACACTTTACAAAGGAAAGTTCAAAGGTCACACCTACTATTCCTGCAATACTTGACTGTTGAAAATGTTATTTGAAATATATATATATTGAGTTTCATTCATGTGGGGAATTGTTAGAAATTTTATATATATATATTATATATATAAAAGTTATAAGTGAATGAAGAACTCAATGGTTATATAAAATTTAGAGTTATAAGAATTATCCCACATTGGTGATGGAATAAAACATAAGTTCCATTGTCCCACATTGGTGGTGGGATGGAACATGAGATGCATTGTCTTACTTAAGTGAAGTAATAAACCATGAGTTGGATTGTCCCACATTGGTGGAATGGTAAACTATGAGGTACCTTATAAGCAAATGTTTTCTACACTTAGGTGTCCTCCTAGTACATCTATCTAGGCTCGGATGGCCCTCGCCATCCGAGCCCGAGCCCGAGCCCGAGCCCGAGCCCGAGCCCGAGCCCGAGCCCGTGGGCGTGGGCGTGGGCGTGGGCGAATGGGCGTTTGTGGCGTATTGATGGCGTATTGATGGCGCACTTTGCACTTCGCACGCTCGCATCGCCGCGAGCCGCTTGAGAGCCGCCTTTATGTTTTTGACATGAGCTAACATGGCTTCACACTTCGGGGTCAAATGGCTGATCACACTTCGGAAGAGACAGCATGGCTTCACACTTCGGGGTCAAATGGCTGATCACACTACGGAAGAGACAGCATGGCTTCACACTTCGGGGTCAAATGGCTGATCACACTTCCGAAGAGACAGGGTCAAACAGGTTGGGTGCAGCATGAGTAGGGTGCTGGCTGACTCATGCATGGGCCTGCATGAATATACAACTCTAGGGTGGTGGCCAGAGTTATGCTATAAATAGCTGCACATTTGCAGCCTGAATGCACACCAAGAAAAACTCACAGCAGCAGTACATTAGCTTCAGAACTTGCTCCTGCTCCTGCTTCGGTTTTGATCTCCTGCTTCGGTTTTGATCCTGCTCCTGCTTCGGTTTTGATCTTTGCATCTTGTTGATAAACTTCTACGCTTATATCTCTTCGTTAAGATTGCATACAGGTATCATTTTCAGGTTGTGGTTAACTTCGGCAGTGCAATCTGCTACGGCTATTGTACCCTGGGAGACAGACGGGTTTCTTGTGTGTGTCACCCGAAATCTGTTTTAAGGGAAGCGTATAAAATACGTGCCTTAGCCAAATTATTATCAGTTTATTTGTATCACTTATGTAACTCGAATCACATGTAATAAATATTACTGTTATTATATGTATAAAGGAAAACAAATTTTTACAACAAAAAATTGATTAATGCTATTATTCAAATTACATGTTGATGCATATGTAGGTTGAGGAATGATGTGGTCTTAAATCATAAAAGGACTAGTGTTTCAAGGATTGCCAAGTAGGTAAAAGTTTTAAGCTCTTTGTGGGTTAAGGCTACAATGAAAGGTAGAGCCTTATAGTGGTCCTTAAGGACGCCGTCGTCCAGAAGTTAAATTGTAATCAGGAAGAGTCTTCCCTTGTTTTGGTGTTATATGTTGTAAAGTTATTGTTTTTTGGGGTTTCAGTTTATTGCTAGCCCGGTATTTTTTTATAAAATTTTCTTTGCCGTTCTAAAAAAAGGACTTCTGTAAACACCTGGGTGTGTATCTCCACACTTTATATATAATCGTATGTGATCTTAAATTTGGAAACTTGAATTATATTTTGATTATTATTCTTGATCACAAATCATAATGCAATCTATCTACGGTTTTTCTTTTCAGAATTTTCCTATTATTAACCTTGAAGTTTCAATAGTTTATTACTTCATACTTTAAAGTAATAGAGTTAAACTTTAAAAGAAAGTTACTTTTAATAAGTAAGCCCGAGCTACATATACACCCTTGAAAGTAATAAACGAGGGTGAGCTTGAATACGAGATTTGTATACCGAGCTTTTCTAGGCAAGATCCTACATGATGTTTATACAATAAAATAATTTTAATTTAATTTAATAAATATATAGTTAAATAATAAATATTATATGTGTTAAAAAGAATGACTGTTATTATCAATTCACTCGTGATAATCTTATAGTGTGAAGTACAAGTTGTTAATTATGTCTTTTGATAACTGTAATGTTTTTTAACGAGGTCTCGTTCGGAGTATTGTTCTAGTAGTGTTTAAAGCTTTGAGGGGCTTGAGTGCAAGGAAGCTAAAGCTCAGGGACTCGAGTGCACAAGTGGTGAAGTTATAAGGGTTGTAGATGGGTTATTTGGATTCTAATTGGAGTATATGAATCTTTTCTCTCTCACATTCTATGCAAGGCATCAAGAACTATTCAAAGGATATAGAAGGCTTTCATGATCACCTTTAACAAAAAAATTAATTAGGGTTGATATACTACAAAAAATGGTGTTAAGCCGGACTACCTCGTTTGAAGAACATATGCTGGAATCGAGTGGCATTTATGACTGAATTGGCATAATGTTCGTGATCATGTCTTCATTCTTTCTTCAAGTTTTCTGGGGGTTTTAACCCTTGTCTTATGTCAAGAATTTGCCGATCCATCTACTCTAATTCATCTTCTTCTTCGCTTATTTCATTTTGGTTTATTGTATTCGTTAGTCGGGTTGTTGATCTCTGCCCTTATTCGTTTTTGTTAGTTCGAGTTCATGTATCTTGATGTGGGTTGAATCATATATGGATTTATAATTTGTGACAATATGATCATAGTTATTTATCTTATAATACCTTATGATATATAGATAAGTAAGTAATATGTTAAAATTATGACAGTTAATATATATATATAAAATAATTAATTGTGCATATAAATAAAAATAAATAAATAAATTAAATATAAATAGCTAAGCCTGAGCCCGAAGATAAAAATTGAACAAATACACATAATCAAAGCTTGAGTTCTAGAATAACAGAGCTCGAAACGCGCCAAAAATGAGTTAAAACTTAGCTCGGGTTATCTGCACATTAATGTCATTGTAAGTTTAATTTTTATTATAGTATTTAAAAAAATTTAAAAACCTAAATAGTTGGTGAATTCTGCACACACCGTGTTTTCCTGTGGAAAACCGATTCAAACGGTCACGGGGTTAGGCCTCCACGTGACCGTTTGATCAGGTGTGAGACCTAACTGTCACGGTTCGGCCTAACCGTGACAGTTAGATCTGGGGATCCGATGCCCAATGATTGGGTATGTAATTAATGAGGAATTATTTAGGGTTAGGAGGCTATATGTCACGGTTTGGTCAAACCGTGACATATTGCCCATATTTTCTATATTTTTTTAATCATATCACTTTGTTTTTATTTTTAATTTATCACTCGTTTAACCTAATCATAACTCACAAGTTTGTGTTTTGTGTTTATTAATAATTTATCTTATTATAAGTATTTATTTATTATTAATGTGACGGTTTTGTGTTTAATTTGTTTACGAGTTTGTAAAAATCGGTTGTCATTATACAGACATATTGTATATATTTTCTAAATTTCAGTATTCATACTAGTTTGTTTTTATTTTTATTTTATCACACGGTTAACCTAATTGTAACATACGTGTTTGTGTTTTGTGTTTATTATTAACTTATCATATTACAATTAATTTTTGTGTTTAATTATTTATTAAACAAGTTGGTTGTTATTATTTTATCATATGGTTAACCTAATCGTAAAAATCAGTTGTTATCAAACATATACAATTAATATTATCAACATTACAAATATAAAACAAACAAACAAAGAAACACAACCAAACAAACACAACCAAATATACAAGTCATAATAACTGAAACTGCATACATATATATATATATATGTATATATATATATATACAACGAGTTTTTACATACAAAAATAAATAAAATACAAACAAAATACCTATCTAATCCATCATCCCCGGATCGCTGCCCTGACCAGACCCGCCCGCGCCAGATGGGCCAGCACCGTCATGGTCTAACCGCCTCGGTGGCTGTGACAACAACGGCGTACCCGAGGCGGCATAGTCCACGTCCATATGCTGGATGACCCAGTCCATCATATCCTGTAGTCTCGTGGTCATATCCTCAAGCCTCGTGACCCTGTCTCGTGTGTCCTAAAGCATATCAAGAACCTGAGCAGGCAATCACACGGCATGGTACACGCGCTGAGGATGCTGGGGCGGGTCCTGGTCGTGCGGCGGGGGAATGGGCTGATCCTCCCCGCCGTCAAGGGGCTCGTGGGCATCCTGTAGGTGGACCTTAGCCCCCGCCAGCTCGGGGGGGTCCATCAACGGCTCAGGCACCCATCGCACGAGCTCATGGTATTTACTAAGCAGGTGCCAAGTGCCGTCGGGGAACCTTCGAACGATCCTCATCCCAGTGGCGGTGGTCCGGCCGGCCACTCGCACAGGAGTCGGAGGTAGCGGGAGCTGGGACATAGCATGTGCGTACCCCAAGCCCCGAGCGATCCGGGAAACAATGTTCCCGCCCATCAACGCCCCTCGCGACTGCCGGTGATAATAACTAGCAAAATAATCAGCAAGGGCATGCGCGAGGTGGTAGTGTCGGTGCGTGAGTACGCACCGAAGAAAGAAAAGGTCGGCGGCGTTGACCCTGTTGGTCCCCGCCCCACGACCGGCGACGGACGTGGCGATGAGTCGGTGAATGTATCTATACAAAGGGTCTCGTATATGAGAGAACCTTGTATCACCACCGTACGGTCCATCGCCAATGGCAGGCCACCAGACCTGATCGGAGTCGTCGGCCCCGCGGATCAAGGCCGCGGTGTACATCGGCTGTCAGACCTCCACCTCCGTGTAGAGGCCGCTGACGACAGCGAACCGGTAAGTGACATGCGGTGGAGGGACCCGAACAACCGGAAAGCAACCTCCGCGGGCGCACGACCGTCCTCTATGTCGTCCTCGTCCAGCTCCGCAAGTCCCTGCTCACGTGGACGGAATGTGAAGGTGCAGTAGAACTCCACGGTCAGCTCTCGATGGGCGGGGTCACCCATCCGGAACAGCTCTCCCACGGGCCGTCCTCGCCGATAATCTCAAAAAAACGGTCGCGCTCTCCAACGAGCTGTAAGAAGTCCTCCGACAGGACGGTCCCCGGTGCCGGCAATCGTGCTCTCAGGGTCCTGAACCGCTCGTACGGTGTAGTCCCCTGCTCGAACTGCAGCGTCGGGCAGTCATCAATGCCGGGAATAAAAGCATCGTCGGCATCCATATCTGCGAAAAAAACGTATTTATCATTATTTACAATGTTTATAAAATTAATGGTTGACAGTTAATTATTATTATTATATTATTGGTATTATTATTATATATATATTAAAGACTTATGTCGGTGGCTACAGTGCCACCGACCTGCGCATCTCACAAATAAAACCCTAATCCCCGTATCCTTCTCCTCCTCATCCTTCTGGCTCTAATCTCACCACCCAAATCACCACCGTAATTGGCACCCCTCACCGATGCATCTTCACAGTGGGGATGGGGGTTGGCGGCCGCGATGGGTGGTGGTGCTGGTTGTGGTTGACTTGGTGTTCTTTGAAGGTGGGGTTTACAGCTTCGATTTGGGGGTTGGCGGCCGCGATGGGTGGTGGTGCTAGTTGTGGTTGACTTGGTGTTCTTTGAAGGTGGGGTTTACAGCTTCGATTTGGAGGATTTGCTGAGGGCATCGGCGGAGGTGTTGGGGAAAGGGATGGTGGCGACGTCGTACACGACGGTGCTGGAGGCGGGGACGACGGTGGTGGTGAAGAGGTTGAAGGATGTTGTGGCAACAAAGAAGGAGTTTGAGTTGCAGATGCAAGTGTTGGGGAAGATGAAGAATGAACATGTGGTGGCATTGAGAGCTTATTATTATTCGAAAGATGAAAAGCTGCTTGTGTGTGATTACATGCCTGATGGTAGCTTAATTTCTTCGAATTCGAGCTCGATTTTTGATTGTTAGTATTGTAGGTTTCTAATGTTTGTGAGATTAATATTGCTGTTACATAAAGATAGAATCTTGGCTAGCTGTATAATCCAGTGTTCAGTTTGGTTTAGGGCTAATTTTTGTTTTTGAACTGGTTACTTTGGTTTATATGTGTTTGAACTGTGTAACATGGTGATTATTATGTGTGTATTTCATTAAAGATTTGCTGATCTAATTTGATGTATGTATTTTAGTTGAGAGAAGATTGGGGAGAAACATTGTTTTCAGCATTGAGCAAAGCAGGAGGGAAGGCTTTTAGCAACATGGATGTGGGCTATAACAATGTTGATGTTGATGCAGCAACCAAGCATGGTGTTGCCATTGGAAACACACCTGTGAGTTTCGTTGTTCTTCGGGTTCAAGAATTTATGTATCCATAATGAAAAAAGACATTTTATTCACTCGTATGTTAAAAACTTGACTTTCTAGGTCATATGGATCCATTTTTTTGTTTTGAAATCGGTCTCTATTTGTTTGATTGATGAAAAAATGAACAAGTTTACTCAATTTTGTTAGAATATGTAACACCCTGGTTTTGTTGTAGAATTAAGGAAAATTTCATGAATCAAGTGTGACTTTAGTTAGTATTATGTATGACTTTTGAAAGTCAAGATATAGTGTTTATGGATGGAACTGATGTAACATGTGAATCCATGGTGGTATGATGAATTGTTATTCTTTATTAGGAACTTATTCCTATCAAATGGTCTTTTAAACAGCATCAAAATCAAATTCACCACAAGTTTTATAAACATAACATAGAGGTTTTAACGTTCTATCCGCTGTTATTTTGTCACTGTAACGGAATTGTGGGCATAGTTTAATATTTTGTTCTTTTACAAAACTAACAATTGGGAATATACTATGCATAGGGTGTTCTTACAGAGACCACAGCAGAGTTAGCAGCAACACTTTCTGTTGTTGCTTCTCGAAGGATAGTTAAAGCCGATGGGTTCATGAGGGCTGGCTTATACGATGGATGGCTTCCTCATCTGTAAGATCGTACAATTTACATTTAAGATAATCATAAAGTACTAGACACTGGTTACATGTTATAGGTAAGATAATTATCATATTTTGTAATGTTTTAGGTTTGTGGGATATTTGCTTAAAGTACAAACAGTTGGTGTCATTGGACCTGGTCGCATTGGTTCTGCTTATGCTAGAATGATGGTAAAATCTTTCTCTAAATCCACTGGTTTTTGAGGGGTTCAAGATGAATCTAATCTATTACGATCTCTACCAAGCAACACGTCTAGAGAAGTTCGTTACAGGCATGTCTTGCTCCATTGTGTGTATATTCAGTTAAAAATTTCAGCTTTAAAAAATAGTCAAATAGATGAAAGTAAATTTTTTTATTAAAAAGCTGTAAG
>CM044007.1:72304350-72371850 GCA_024085815.1 Flaveria linearis | reverse complement strand
GATGAAACCAGTAACCACGAGGTTTATCGGTTTTATAAAAAACCGTAGCCTTTCTTATCCGATCCTCATCCCCATCATGCTCTGCGGTGTCCCCATGGTTTTCTTTGAGGTGAACCGAACCGTCACTCTCATCTGTGTCATTCCCATTAAAAGTATCCGACACATGTGTAATTTCTAGTTCTGACTGGTACGGGGGATGTCCGTAATCCAGCTCTGTGTGTGAGCGGTACGTGTTCGGGGCATGCCCGTAAGAATTGCAAGGGGGATATCTGTACCCTTCACCGTAACTTGTCGGTCCAAATAAAGAGTTGTACGCTTCTTGAGCAAATGTGTTCGACGGGTTGGTTTCCTCCTCCCCCCACGGAGGGTGACTCCCGTATGCGTAATATTCCTAAAAAAGATAATGGTTAGATATTTCAAATAATAAGTAATAATAAAACATATACTAGTTCAACCTGGTTCGAATCTTCGATATGTGGCACCTCATTCAAATCTGGAAGCTTCAGCTTTTGATAATGATCTCCCGAACCCGACATTGTTTTCGAATTAACGTGTTTTTGGAATGATGAAGGCTGAAAAATCTCGAGTGTTGGATGAATGAAATCTCAAATAGCTTATGATGAAAAATTTCGAGTGGTAGATTAAACGGCGAGTGTGGAAAGCTGAAAGGTATTTAAGGTGTAAATGTGATGCACAAACCGTCACGGTTTGGCCTCCACGTGACGGTTCGTGGTGCGAATCCCGGCCCTTTTGTCAACATCAAGGTCTACCTCGTACCTTAAACCGAACCTCGTACCCTAGAGGTCACGGTTTGGCCTCCACGTGACGGTTTGGTGACCGGTTTTTTCAACTTTTCCAGGCCATTTGTCTTTTTTTGTCACGGGGTGTCGGAAGACAGACACAGAAACCGTGACCGCAAGACCTTGCGGTCACGGTTAGACATCAAAACGTGACCGCAAGCCCTAACCGTGACCGTTTGGCCCGGCCTACCTCCAAAAACCCCTGCGGTGTCCCAACACCACCCAAATAGTTAGAGATTTATTATTATCATTATCATTTGAATGACAACTGATACATCAATCTACCTTTACGTACTTTTAAAGTGTATCAATTTTTAATATAACTCATGTCAGGATATGAACTTTAATTTTCTTTTCGAAAAATAAGAGTCTCTCTCATACGACCATGATTGAATTACTACATGGATTTATTGAAGCTTTACACCATGAGATATATGTTGTTTTCTCTCTTGCAGAATAGTTGCCTTTTGAACAAGTAGCCGATCTCAAACACCATGAAGTTTGAAGATTGTGTAGCAAGGCTAAAAGCATTCAAAGAAAGAATTAAGGGCCATGAAGAACTTGTTGATAAAGAAAGCAAGTTGATGTACGCAAGAACCGACTCTTAAAGTAGTAAAAGGACCGACCATTCCAACTGGGGCCAAGGACGAGGACGTGGGGTGACTAACCACGATAACCGGGGAAGAAGCCGTGGCCGAATATTGACCACTTAAAGCGAATATTAACCACTTAAAAGTCTTTGGGTGCCTAGCCTACATGAAGATACCTCCGATTAATCTTAGAAAACTTGACGATAGAAGTAAACAGGTTATTTATCTCGGTAGAGAAAGTGGAACAAAAGCATACCAGTTATATGATCCGTATGAAAGGAAAATATATGTGAGTCGAACGTAAAATTTGAAGAAAACAGGAGCATAAACTGGTCCAATCTTGACGAAAGATGCAAATTGGTTCAGGACCTGAGTCGGCTGAATTTATGATACATATTGAAAAAGAAAATACTCTTGAGATGGAAAATATGCAACCACCTGTTGCACAAGTTGAAAACACAAATAGGTCGCTGGTCGTATCAAACTAATGACCAGCCCACTATTTCCCAAAGTGACCAAGCTGATTCAGACCAGACAAATCAGCCCATTTCGGAGTCGAACACCGGCTTAAATAACGACGAAATTAATAAGATGAAGAAGGTCATAATCTATGGAGATCAACAAGAAAATTCTAATCCTCCAAAGCACTTTGAGGATTATGTCTTACTCCAAGAAGAATTTGTACTGCCCAATGATGAACCAGTGAATGTTTTTGAAGCAAAAAAGTATAAGGAGTGGATGGTGGTCATGAAAGAAGAACTTGATTTAATAGAATTTAGTAACACATGGAAGCTATGCGATCTACCGGCCGGAACCAAGGCTATTGGGCTGAAATAAAGAAATGCAGATGGAACGATCTCGAAGTACAAAGCAAGGTTGGTCGCTAAAGGTTATGTTCAAGAACAAGGCATTGATTTTGAAGAGGCATTGATTTTGAAATGGCGTTTGCTCCCGTTGCTAGAATAGAAACTATTCGGTTAATATTAGCATTGGCGGCCTGAAATAGCTGGTCAGTTTACCATCTAGACGTGAAGTCGGCGTTCTTAAATGGAGACTTGAAAGATATAGTATACGTAAGGCAACCGGAAGGATTTTTTATTCCCGGAAAGGAAGATATGGTGTACCGGCTACACAAGGCATTGTATGGGCTTCACCAAGCACCGAGAGCTTGGAATAAAAAGCTTGACATGACACTAAAACAAATAGGCTTCATTCGATGCCCAAGAGAATCAGCGGTTTACAAGAGAATTATGAGAATTGAATTGATAATATTCGGAATTTATGTTGACGACTTGATAGTTACGGGTTCTAGCACTACACTACTCGATGATTTCAAAAGTCAAATGAAGAAGCAATTTCGAATGCAAGATCTTGGTTTACGAACTTATTATTTGGGCTTGGAGGTTGAACAGAAAGGTGACAAGATAATCTTAAAAGAAGAAAGCTATGCAAATAAAATATTAAAGCTTGGAAATATGAATCTATGTAATTCAACTCGATATCCAATGGAAGCTCGATTAAAGCCAACTTTAATGAAATAACCAAGGTATTAATCAAGGTCCAACCTTAATGATGGCCACTGTTGAAGACCTTGAGCAAGAAGTCCTCTTGAATGAGGACAAAGTTCATTCTAAACTTTATACTAATGATCCACATGATGCAACCATATGGTCTCTCGACAACGGGGCCCCAAACCACATGACCAGGTGTATCAATCACTTCGCAAGCATTGATCGAAAGGTGAACAGAATGGTTCGATTTGGAGACGGGTCAAAAGTAAAAATTATGGGGAAGGGATCAATAATCTTTGATTGTAAAAACGGGGAGCAAAGAATGGTGAATGATGTGTACCACATACCCGATCTATGTAGTAACATACTTAGCCTTGGCCAAATGACAGGAAATGGTTACAGGTTTATGAAGAAAACTACAAAGTCTTTATGAAGCACCAAAGGAGCATGAACCGCCTCTACAAAATCTCGCTTAAAGTTGGATCACCGGTATGTTTGTTATCATCAATAAATGACCAAGCTTGGCTATGGCATGCTAGAATTAGTCATCTTAACTTTACATCTATGAATAGCCTGAAAACAAAGAAGTTGATGCATGGAACCATAACCACCATGTAAGGGGAGCAATGTTGTGATGCTTGCATGATGGGGAAACAAACTAGAAACTCTTTTCCAAAAAACTCCATGTACCAATCTTCTAAACCGTTTGAACTTGTTCATACGGATCTATGTGGACCAATATCTCCTCCTACACTTGGAGGGAATCGATACTTCATACTTATTTTTGACGATTATACACTTAAAATGTAGGTTTATACTCTTAAAACCAAGATGAGGCTGTTGGTATTTTCAAGAAGTTTAAACAGGAGGTCGAATTAGAGTATGGATTGAAGGTTAAAGTTTTAAAAAGCGATTGAGGCGGAGATTTCTTGAACAAATTATTACCAAATATCGTGACATAACGGAATCAAGAGGTTGTTCACTGCCCCCTACTCCCCACAACAAAACGGGGTAGTTGAACGTCGCAACCGTACCGTTTTAAATACCACAAGGAGTATGTTGAAAGCAATGAATCTTCCTCAAAACCTATGGGGAGAGGTCGTAAGGCACTCTGTCTATATCTTGAACCGAGTTATCACCAAAGCCTTAAAAAATATCACTCCATATGAAGCTTTGAAAGGAAGAAAACCGAATATTGACCACTTAAAAGTCTTTGGGTGCCTAGCCCACATGAAGATACCTCCGGTTAATCTTAGAAAATTTGACGATAGAAGTAAACAGGTTATTTATCTCGGTAGTGAAAGTGGAACAAAAGCATACCAGTTATATGATCCGTATGAAAGGAAAATATATGTGAGTCGAACGTAAAATTTGAAGAAAACAGGAGCATAAACTGGTCCAATCTTGACGAAAGATGCAAATTGGTTCAGGACCTGAGTCGGCTGAATTTATGATACATATTGAAAAAGAAAATACTCTTGAGATGGAAAATATGCAACCACCTGTTGCACAAGTTGAAAACACAAATAGGTCGCTGGTCGTATCAAACTAATGACCAGCCCACTATTTCCCAAAGTGACCAAGCTGATTCAGACCAGACAAATCAGCCCATTTCGGAGTCGAACACCGGCTTAAATAACGACGAAATTAATAAGATGAAGAAGGTCATAATCTATGGAGATCAACAAGAAAATTCTAATCCTCCAAAGCACTTTGAGGATTATGTCTTACTCCAAGAAGAATTTGTACTGCCCAATGATGAACCAGTGAATGTTTTTGAAGCAAAAAGTATAAGGAGTGGATGGTGGTCATGAAAGAAGAACTTGATTTAATAGAATTTAGTAACACATGGAAGCTATGCGATCTACCGGCCGGAACCAAGGCTATTGGGCTGAAATAAAGAAATGCAGATGGAACGATCTCGAAGTACAAAGCAAGGTTGGTCGCTAAAGGTTATGTTCAAGAACAAGGCATTGATTTTGAAGAGGCATTGATTTTGAAATGGCGTTTGCTCCCGTTGCTAGAATAGAAACTATTCGGTTAATATTAGCATTGGCGGCCTGAAATAGCTGGTCAGTTTACCATCTAGACGTGAAGTCGGCGTTCTTAAATGGAGACTTGAAAGATATAGTATACGTAAGGCAACCGGAAGGATTTTTTATTCCCTGAAAGGAAAGATATGGTGTACCGGCTACACAAGGCATTGTATGGGCTTCACCAAGCACCGAGAGCTTGGAATAAAAAGCTTGACATGACACTAAAACAAATAGGCTTCATTCGATGCCCAAGAGAATCAGCGGTTTACAAGAGAATTATGAGAATTGAATTGATAATATTCGGAATTTATGTTGACGACTTGATAGTTACGGGTTCTAGCACTACACTACTCGATGATTTCAAAAGTCAAATGAAGAAGCAATTTCGAATGCAAGATCTTGGTTTACGAACTTATTATTTGGGCTTGGAGGTTGAACAGAAAGGTGACAAGATAATCTTAAAAGAAGAAAGCTATGCAAATAAATATTAAAGCTTGGAAATATGAATCTATGTAATTCAACTCGATATCCAATGGAAGCTCGATTAAAGCTGACAAAGTATGAGCAAAGCCAAGATGAAAATCCAACCGGGTATTGAAAATTAATTGGCAGTCTTAGATACTTAACGGGAAAAGATGAAGAAATAGTGACTATTGGGGTGGATAATCAATCCGCAATTTCTTTGATTAAAAAACCTGTATTCCACGGAAGGAGTAAGCATATCAATATACGTTATCACTTCATAAGAGAAAACGTGGAAAAAGGAGAAGTACAAGTGGAACATGTTCAAGGTACTAAGCAAAAAGCCGATATCCTTACAAAAGCGTTACCAAGAATTAAGTACGAAGAAATGAGGAATTTGCTCGGAGTGGTCGATTTGGGTGGCACAAACCTAATCTAGAGGTGGGTAAAATGGGTTTTGGGCCGTACTCGAAACCGGGTACAAACCTGGTTCGGTCCAGCCAGGTTTTTATATACCCAGGTTGAGGCGAAACCGGGTATGAACCTGGGTCTGGTTCACTTACTTGAAAACCCAACTTGCTATACCCAGGTAGGGTAGGATCGGGTCCGGAACCAGGTCCAATACCGGGTTTAGTTTTTTCTCTTCTTTTCTTTTCTTGTGTGTGTGTCCAATACTGGTTCAACCAGGCCGAGTTCGGTTCGGGTCAGGTTCGCTAATAAACTTAAAATCTAAAACCGGTTTTAACCCCACGGGTTTAAACGGTCCGGCCCGGGTATACCTCCCATCAGGTACTACACGTACCCGGGTCCGGGTCGGGTCCGAACTAGGTTTTTATGCCCACCTCTAGCGTCATCTACAAAGCCTACTACACTGCTACAGAGCCCATGAAGCCCAAAATCCAAGACCAAGGCTACCAGCTCAATATAAGCCCACACTCCAGATCCATTCAAGTGTGAATAACAAAACAATTCACAAAACAGAAACATTAGAAACAAGCTACGAACTGACACAAATAAAAGAAATCATATTTTTAACGCATACACACTCCTTACCGTACACTAGTCTATTTCTAAAATCACAACACTTGTATTATATAGGGTTTGAAACCGTAATGTAAAATTGATTGTACATCATTTTACCATCAAGATAATATGTTTGTCTATATGACTTTAATTTTTTTTTTTTTTAAATTCATCTAATATGTTTCTATAGTAAGACATGAAATTGATTTTCCTTCGAGACAAAAACACAATAGTACATAAGTAGTTATTTTTTAATGTGATAATATCTATAGTTATGAGCAAAATTAATATATGATGTAGACGAGAGTTACCTGAAACAATGTTTGTGTATACTTTGGTTTTATGTGTTTGAAAATCATGTCGCAGGCGAAAAATCCTCTTGCGTAACATACATTTTGCTAGTGATATTTAGTTAATTATATGAAGATTTTCAAATATTTACGTCTCCAACCCTAAAATTAGCGTAATACCCACCTTAACATATAAATATCTCCCAATCCTCATAACCTTCGTCACATCTTTCTTAGCAAGTGTTGCATAGAAATTATTTCTTTAGTCTTATCTGTTATCTGATTCCTGTTTTTAACATACGAAGAGTGACCTATTTCACTACAGGTATTCAAAGAATGCACCCTGTAAAAGAGATCTTGGGTCCGCCACTGTTTCTGAGCATTCATAGGCACGTAAACTTTTCCTCTAAAGCACCTCATACCCGGAGTCACTCCAGCACCAGTACCACGCCAAAGGTGAACCACCGCCTTCATCTCTTTCTCCGATGTCACCACCACATATATCCGCTTCACCAATTCCTTCCTCGTCTCATAAGCTTCACTCTCTAACGACTCGATCTTCAACCACAGGCTTGTACACGCGCTACGGAGATGCTCCATACGTTCTTGATCTTTCACTTGCGTTGCTTCCTGAAGTTTCAAGGTTTCGTTCAAAAGTTTGATCTTCTTGCACGCAACTTCATGATCTTCAAGCGCTTTCGCGAACGCGCATAGGCAAGATGGTGAAACAAACAATCTTGGGAGATAAATGGGGGCTTCTATGAACTCTTGGGTTGACTCTTCTTCCATATTGATGTTCATAATTGTTTGTGATGTGGTTGTTTAATTAGGGTTGATGGATTATGAAGGAGAATGTGTATCTTTACCCCATATATATAATTGTATGTTACTTAAATTTGGAAAGTTGAATTATATTTGGATTATTAAGCTTTATCACAAATGATAATGCAATCTACGGTTTTTGATTTCGAAACTTTCGTATTATCATCCTTGAAGTTACAATAGTTCATTACTACATCCTTCAAACTAATAGAGTTAAACTTTCTAATAGAAGTTACTTTTAATAAATAATAAACGAGTCCGACCGTGATTTAAATTAATTTTTTTTTAAAATAAATAACATTTTAATCAGACCTAGTTTTGTTAAAATACAATTTAATTTCTAACTAAAATACATAAAAAAGATATAAAAGATTTATGTACATTTATGAATAATAACTTTTTTCTTATACTATTATTTATAATTTAAATATGTCTGTTATATATATTAATTTTATTGATATGTCATCTATAACATTGTTAGTTATATTTTTAGTCATAAATTATAGTAATTTTAGGTTGTATTATTGCATAAATTCTGCATTAATTGCATGCATTTTTATAAAATAGAAGTTTTAGTAGGATGGAATCTACTTTTGTATATTTTTGTTTTTTTGTAGGAATTAAATGGCTGAAAAAAGGAGGATAAAGATTGAAACTTTAAAACCTAAAAAAAATAGAGAATTAGTTGGAGGAGGAAGAGAGCTTCAAAGATAAAAGGAATATCTTGGAAACAAAAAAGACATCGAACACAAGGCAAGAAAAAAAAAGAAAAAGGGCATCTTGGAGGCACGGAGTTCTAGAAAGAAGAAAAAGTTGATTTTGATGTTTTTGGATTATTAAGAAGACATTGAGGCTATTGTTGATTTTGAGGATTTTCGTAAGCTTATATTTTTTTTTCTTTGTTTTCATTAACCTAGCCACCATGTCCGGCTAGGGCACTTTTTAGTTCCGACATTAAGGTTTGATTTCTATGTTTTGGTTTGAACTTATGTGAAACGGTAATGAGACGTTTTTATTTTAATGGTTTGTTTGCGTGATTCTTGATCTTAAACCCGGATCCAATCCGGTATATATTAGATTGTTAATAAACCTGATCAACTTATTAATTTTTCTAATAAAGTTCTTCAATTTTTTTAAAACCCTAATCAAGTTTAATTTTTGATACAAGGAACAAATAATGTTTTGAGTTTGTCTATGAGTCCAAATTCATTATAGGGTCATTCAATCTAATTAAGCATTCCGAACGGCGTGAGTGTTTAATTATAATTGATACTTCTATCATTGCAACCCGCAAGCTAAGATCCGAACGGCGTGAGCTTAGATTAGCGGGTTGGCTCTAATCAACGAACTGCGATTGATTAGACATTAGATAGAGTGGATATCCGAACGGCGTGACGTCTAGTATCGATACAAATTATTAATTAAAAATAGTCATTGCACCGTAATCGTTAATGATCGTAAGCCAAATCAAATCAAGAAATTACCTTAGTGTTGGAATTAGTTTTCGTATTTGAATTAATTTCACCATTTAATTAACGTCTTTATTAATCTATTTTCCATAATTAAAAAATACAAAAAAATGTCAACTTTCATTTTTCTGGCAGAACCTTAACACGGCCGCGTGGAACTTCCTTTACAGTCTGACACGGCCGTGTCAGCTTGCTGGAATTTTTCATACTTTTTGCTATTTACTTTTAGTTTTAGTTTTTAATTAAAACCCCCCCTCTTCTTTAGTCCATATCGATCAAAGTAACTCTGCTAAAACGTTTTTGGTATAAAATTATTGACACGTATCCCTGAGGACACGAACCCTACTTACGCTCATACTATTCTTAGTGTGTGTTCGGTAGGTTCACATTTTCATCATTTATTTGCTGGATTCGACACCCAACAAATTGGCGCCGTTGCCGGGGATACGGCGATTCTAATCATTTTATGCCAAGATCTTTTCGCACAGGTACACCACTTGAGATTGACTCGGAGATAGAGAAGACCGCAAAGAGGTTAAGGAAACAAGCAAAGCTCCGAAAGAAGTTAGCAAGTTCCTCAACACCCACTGATTCATCTCTAGTCACTGACATTTAGCAAGATATACCCTTGTCAAGTGAATTTGAATCGGACTCTGAAACCAAATCAACACAACCTTCACAAACAACCACCGCTCCACCACAATCACCTACCTATCAAGAACCACCCTCACCCGAACCAATCATGGCAGCTCCAGCCGAACAAACCCTTAGACAATGGGAAACACATGATGTTACCCAACAACCCCTCAGCATAAACTACCCCGCCATGGTGAACTTTGAGCTGAAATCCGGTCTCATCCATTTGTTACCACTCTTTCGGGGCCTTGAGAACGAAGACCCTCACAAGTTTCTCAAGGAATTTCATGTTGTGTGTTCCGGAATGAAGCCACACAACGTTACTGAAGATCAAATCAAGCTTAGGGCATTCCCCTTTGCTATGCAAGATTCGGCTAAAGAATGGTTATATTACCTACCACCGGGGTCGGTAAACACATGGACCGATCTTGCAAAACTGTTCTTAGACAAGTACTTCCCGGAAGTCAAAGCCTCTATTCTACGCAAGGAGATAATTGGGATTAAACAAGCAAAAAGAGAAGCTTTGCATACTTATTGGGAAAGATTCAAGAAGTTATGTGCTTGTTGTCCACAACATGGCATCTCGGAACATCAACTACTTCAATACTTCTGTGAAGGGTTGGCACCACTAGAGAGACGTTTAATAAATGCCTCTAGCGGGGGAGCTTTACTTGATAAAACACCAACCCAAATCAGAGAATTGATAACTTCCATAGCTGAAGATACCAAACATTCCTCACAAGAGGATGGATGGTATGATGATGTGCCACGGGCGGTTAAAGAAGTGAGCAATCCTCACATTGAAAGCCAACTTGTTGAATTGACTAAAGCTGTAATGCAACTCACAAAAGGTAAGGAAGCTGAGCAAAAACCTCGAGCGTGTGGAATATGCTTACAATTTGGACACCCCACGGATATGTACCCCACGCTTCAAGAAGATGTTGAAGAGGCACAAGCGATAGGAGGTTATGCGGGGCAGAATTCAAGGTCATATGAACAACCCAGAAATAATCAAAATTGGGGACAACCACCCAATCTTGGTTATCCACAAAGACCCCCATAATTCCACCAAAGACCTCCATTTCAGATGCAAAACAATCAACAAAACTTTCAGCCTCGACAGCAACAACAAGCAGGGAACTCAGGGATGTCTTTGGAAGATATTGTCAAGAATCTAGCAACCAACACACACACGTTCCAGCAGGAAACAAAGGCTAGCATCAAGAACTTGGAGCAACAAATAACTCAATTGGCAAACTCGGTGAGCAAGATAGAATCCCAAGGTAAGCTACCCGCACAAACCGAAACAAATCCTAAGCATATTGCTTGTTCGATTACCTTGAGGAGTGGGAAAAGCTATGATGGTCCTGAAATTCAAGAGGAGGAGGAAGAGATTGTGGTTGAGAAGAAAGATGTGGAAAAGAAGGACAAACCAAAATCTGATGAAGTTAAGGCAAAGTACGCACCTCCACCTCCATTCCCTTCAAGACTGAAAGGTACACAAAAACAAAGGGAAGAACAAGAGATTATGGAAACATTCCGTAAGGTAGAGGTAAACATACCATTACTTGATGCTATAAAACAAGTTCCAAGATATGCTAAATTTTTAAAAGAACTATGCACATCTAAGAAAAAGCTTAAAGGTAATGAAACAGTTAAGGTAGGTGAAAATATTTCTGCAGTTTTACAAAAAAGATTACCACCAAAGTGTAAGGATCCGGGTGTCTTTACGGTTCCTTGCAAATTGGGGAATCTTAGCATACCTCGAGCCATGCTCGACCTTGGAGCCTCCATTAACGTCCTCCCATATTCTATTTTCAAAACACTTAATGTAGGAGCGTTAAGAGGACCGGGGTAGTCATTCAATTGGCCGATCGTTCCATAGTATACCCAAAAGGTGTACTAGAGGATGTATTAGTCCAAGTGAATGAGTTGGTATTTCCGGCTGATTTTTATGTTTTAGACATGGAAGATGATGACATTTCGAATTCAAGTTCCATTTTGCTAGGAAGACCATTTTTGAAAACTGCAAAGACAAAAATTGATGTTTATAGTGGTACACTTTCAATGGAATTCGATGGTGAGGTTATCCATTTTAATATATATGATGCCATGCGATATCCAAGTGATGTTTCTTCTTTGAATTGGTTAGATGTTATTGAACCTTTAACTGATGATTGTTTTGAGTTATCTAACCATGATGTTCTAGCATTGGTGTTAAATAGAAGCATTGATGAAGTAACAGCAAAAGAGCTTACTGAAAAATTCAACCTTGGGGAAGAGTTGATGGAAGTAGTAACATTCATGGAGGAACAAAAGAAATCAAGGTATGAACCACAAAAGATGCAACTTCCAATTACTAACCAAAAGCTTCTTCCATCTATTTTGCAGGCACCCGAGCTAGAACTGAAAACTCTCCCTAGTCATCTAAAGTATGCATACCTTGGAGAGAAAGAGACTTTGCCAGTGATCATATCTAATAAGCTGACAAGTGAGGAAGAAGAGGAGTTGGTTAACACACTCAAGCAATATAAGGAGGCAACTGGGTGGACCATAGCTGACATAAAAGGTTTGAGCCCATCACTTTGCATGCATAAGATCCTTATGGAGGAGGATTACAAGCCAACAAGAGAAGCACAAAGAAGATTGAACCCTCCAATGATGGAGGTTGTGAAGAAGGAGATCCTAAAGTTGCTAAATGCGGGTATGATCTACCCCATTTCCGATAGCAAATGGGTAAGCCCCGTGCAAGTTGTGCCTAAGAAAACAGGTATAACTGTGACTGAAAATGAACAAGGTGAATTGGTCCCCACTCGTGTCCAAAATGGGTGGAGGGTGTGTATTGACTATAGAAGGCTAAACGCCTCAACTCGAAAGGACCACTTTCCATTGCCGTTTATAGATCAAATGTTGGAAAGACTAGCAGGTAAGTCTTATTATTATTGCCTAGATGGGTACTCTGGTTTTCATCAAATACCTGTTGCACCGGAGGACCAAGAGAAAACAACGTTTACGTGTCCTTTTGGCACGTTTGCATACCGGCGGATGCCCTTTGGGCTTTGCAATGCACCCGCCACGTTCCAAAGGTGTATGGTAAGCATATTTTCTGATTATGTTGAAGAGATAATTGAAGTGTTTATGGACGATTTCACCGTATATGGAAATTCTTTTAAAGAATGTTTGGAAAACTTGACTAAGATCTTAAAAAGATGCATTGAGACTAATCTTGTTTTAAATTATGAAAATGTCATTTCATGGTTGATCAAGGTCTTATTTTAGGTCATGTTGTCTCTTCAAAAGGTTTAGAGGTTGATAAAGCAAAAATTGATGTTATTAGATCTTTACCTTACCCTAATAGTGTGCGCGAAGTGCGTTCTTTTCTTGGTCATGCAGGATTTTATCGAAGATTTATCAAGGATTTTTCTAAGATAACAAGACCAATGTGTGAGCTTCTACAAAAAGATGTAGAATTTGTGTTTTCCGAAGCATGCAAGCAAGCCTTTGATACCTTGAAGAAGTCATTGGTTAGTGCACCGATAATCCAACCGCCGGATTGGAGTTTACCATTCGAGATCATGTGTGATGCGAGCAATTACGCCATAGGAGCAGTATTGGGTCAAAGGAAGGATCGAGTGCCACATGTGATCTACTATGCTTCAAGAACTTTAGACCATGCTCAAAGCAACTACTCAACCACGGAAAAAGAGCTTTTAGCTATTGTTTTTGCTTTAGAGAAATTTAGACAATATTTATTGGGTACTAAAGTAATTGTATATTCTGATCATGCAGCTTTAAGATACCTCATGACTAAAAAGGATGCCAAGCCAAGACTTATCAGATGGGTGCTCTTACTTCAAGAATTCGACTTGGAAATCAGAGACAAAAGTGGAAAGGAAAACCTTGTGGCGGATCACCTAAGTAGGATCATAAACAATGAAGAACCAATGCCCTTAAATGACTCATTCCCGGATGAACATCTATTTGCTGATCAAATCACCACTCCTTGGTATGCCGATATTGTAAACTACAAAGTGGCAAATACTTTTCCCTTCGATCTCTCCCGTGCTCAAAAAGATAAGATAAAAAGGGAAGCAAGAAGATATGTTTGGGATGAACCGTACCTTTGGAAGTATTGCGCCGATCAAGTTATAAGAAGATGCGTCGACATGAGTGAGGTACCTTCTATTCTAGAATTTTGTCACTCACAAGCTTGTGGAGGGCATTTTGGCCCAAAACGGACAGCACATAAGGTACTTGATTCTAGTTTTTATTGGTTAAGCATATTTCTTGATTCATATATGTTTTGCAAATCTTGTGAACGATGCCAGAAAACGGGTAATTTAAAAGCTAAAGATCAAATGCCCCTCACCCCCATTCATGTATGTGAAATCTTTGATGTATGGGGCATTGATTTTATGGGTCCCTTCCCATCATCATTTGGTAACGTTTACATATTGTTAGCCGTGGATTACGTATCTAAATGGGTAGAGGCAAAAGCCACAAGGACTAACGATGCTAAGGTTGTTTCAGGTTTTATGAAAGCTAATATATTTAGCAGGTTTGGCGTGCCAAGGGCATTCATAAGTGATAGAGGATCACACTTTTGCAACAAAACGATCGAAGCACTTTTCAAGAAATATGGCGTTACACATCGGGTGTCAACGGCGTACCATCCACAAACAAATGGTCAAGCCGAGATTTCTAACCGGGAGATAAAGTCAATACTTGAGAAGACAGTTAACCCGAATCGTAAAGATTGGAGCTTGCGTTTGGACGATGCATTGTGGGCATATCACACTGCCTACAAAACACCCATAGGTATGTCACCTTTTCGTCTTGTATATGGAAAGGCTTGTCATCTTCCGGTTGAATTAGAGCATAAGGCTTTTTGGGCCATTAAGCAATTCAACATGATAATCGATGAAGCCGGGGTTTACCGTAAGTTACAAATTCAAGAGTTGGAAGAAATTCGTAATGATGCTTTTGAGAACTCTTGAATTTACAAAGACAAAACCAAAGCATATCATGATAAGGTAAACTCACGAAAATCTTTCAGCGTAGGTCAAAAGGTTTTGTTATTCTCATCAAAGCTCAAGTTATTTCCTGGAAAATTACGATCCCACTGGGTCGGACCATTTTTGATTACTAATGTTTTTGCTCATGGTGCAGTGGAAATTACAAGTGAGAAAACAGGGAAAACGTTCAAAGTGAACGGGTATAGGCTAAAATTGTTTTATGAAGGATTCCAAAAAGAAAAAGGTGATTTGATGGGATTGGAGGATTCAAATTACGAGAATTAAAAAGGATTACGTCTAGCCAAAGACGTTAAAGAGAGGCGCTACGCGGGAGGCAATCCGTATTTTGTTTGTTTTATTTTTTCTCTTTTCTTTTTATAAAAAAATATTAAAAATTGAAGGGGGTAATGTCAAATGTTCTCAAACAACAAGTTAAAAAAAACGACCACGTAAAAAATATTTGACAAAATTTCAAAACAGACGTGTCAGAATTTTGTTTAACTTAGAAATTCCAGAACGTTAACACGGCCGCGTTAGCCCTAACACGACCGTGTCAAGCTGCTGTCTAATTTAAACAAGAAAAAAATAGGGGAAGGGAAATTTCATTTAAAGTCCAAAACCTAAAAACCAAACCCATTGTCATCCAACCCAACCCAGTCCACCACCTCAATAAGTTCCATCCTACTCTCTACTCCAAAGCCTCGAGGACGATGCTGAATTAAAAGCTTGGGGAGAGGTAATTTTCATTTTTTTAGTCATTCGATTACGTACTGCATTTAGGATTGTATTGCATTTAGTTTATCATTGTCATGCTAGTATTAGGACTGTATATAGTTGATCATAGATTAGATGAACTAAAAAAAATGAAAAAAAATGAAAAAAAAATGGGATGACACCTCCGTAGCCTTGCGAAAGAGTTGGGGGAATAACATGAAAAATGATATTACCTTTTATTATGTCAATCGTAGGTTGCGTGCACAAATAGATTTATGGTAATAAATAAACTAGACGTGCTCCGTTATGGTAGTGCCCTTTGTTCTCGGGTTTACAAAGATAAACACTTAACAGCCATGTGTGCCTAATGTCAATCTGATCACATAAGGAGACTGAGACCTAGCAAAAATAGGTTGAGAGCCGAGTCCAAATAAAAAAAAACAAAAAAAAAGAAAAAAAGGACGGAGAGAAATAGTTCTGATGAATAAGCCGCAATAATGGCAAGGCAAAAAAAAACCAAAAAAATATTTGTGATCTTGTGTGGTGAAAAATTGACCACGTGCTCTCTATAGTCCTTGAGGTTAGGAAGGTTTCCACCGTGTGAAGAAAGGCGTTGGCACTGAAATGAGTAATTTAATACGGCTTAATTGATATGAAAAGATAAATCCGGAACATAAGGGTTAGAGGACCATGACTCGCAAATTGGGCACATTTGTTTATAAAAGAATTCTTGAAAATCTAATTTGTCCACGACAACTGAAAATTAGCATAATAAGATGATTTCATGCTCTTACTTCTTGCACGGGACTAAGGTTGGTGTTGTCAATTTCCTAATTATATAACTATGTGTTCTCTTTAAACTCCTCGGGTTATTCCTAGTCTTGACTTCCTTGAGGACAAGGAAAGGTTTAAGCTTGGGGAGATTTGTTAGTTATATTTTTAGTCATAAATTATAGTAATTTTAGGTTGCATTATTGCATAAATTCTGCATTAATTGCATGCATTTTTATAAAATAGAAGTTTTAGTAGGATGGAATCTACTTTTGTATATTTTTGTTTTTTATAGGAATTAAATGGCTGAAAAAAGGAGGATAAAGATTGAAACTTTAAAACCTAAAAAAAGTGAAGAATTAGTTGGAGGAGGAAGAGAGCTTCAAAGATAAAAGGAAAATCTTGGAAACAAAAAAGACATCGACCACAAGGCAAGAAAAAGAAGAAAAAGGGCATCTTGGAGGCACGGAGTTCTAGAAAGAAGAAAAAGTTGATTTTGATGTTTTTGGATTATTAAGAAGACATTGAGGCTATTGTTGATTTTGAGGATTTTCGTAAGCTTATATTTTTTTTTCTTTGTTTTCATTAACCTAGCCACCATGTCCGGCTAGGGCACTTTTTAGTTCCGACATTAAGGTTTGATTTCTATGTTTTGGTTTGAACTTATGTGAAACGGTAATGAGACGTTTTTATTTTAATGGTTTGTTTGCGTGATTCTTGATCTTAAACCCGGATCCAATCCGGTATATATTAGATTGTTAATAAACCTGATCAACTTATTAATTTTTCTAATAAAGTTCTTCAATTTTTTTAAAACCCTAATCAAGTTTTAATTTTTGATACAAGGAACAAATAATGTTTTGAGTTTGTCTATGAGTCCAAATTCATTATAGGGTCATTCAATCTAATTAAGCATTCCGAACGGCGTGAGTGTTTAATTATAATTGATACTTCTATCATTGCAACCCGCTCGCTAAGATCCGAACGGCGTGAGCTTAGAGTAGCGGGTTGGCTCTAATCAACGAACTGCGATTGATTAGACATTAGATAGAGTGGATATCCGAACGGCGTGACGTCTAGTATCGATATAAATTATTAATTAAAAATAGTCATTGCACCGTAATCGTTAATGATCGTAAGCCAAATCAAATCAAGAAATTACCTTAGTGTTGGAATTAGTTTTCGTATTTGAATTAATTTCACCATTTAATTAACGTCTTTATTAATCTCTTTTCCATAATTAAAAAATACAAAAAAATGTCAACTTTCATTGTTCTGGCAGAACCTTAACACGGCCGCGTGGAACTTCCTTTACAGTCTGACACGGCCGTGTCAGCTTGCTGGAATTTTTCATACTTTTTGCTATTTACTTTTAGTTTTAGTTTTTAATTAAAACCCCCCTCTTCTTTAGTCCATATCGATCAAAGTAACTGTGCTAAAACGTTTTTGGTATAAAATTATTGACACGTATCCCTGAGGACACGAACCCTACTTACGCTCATACTATTCTTAGTGTGTGTTCGGTAGGTTCACATTTTCATCATTTATTTGCTGGATTCGACACCCAACAAACATACATACATACATATATATATATAATTTTCTATTTTAATCCGTGTAATAGACGGGTATCTAACATGGTTAACAACTTAGATCGTAAATGAGTCAAGTCTAAACTCACTCGTTGGCTCGCTCGTTTAAATTAAAAGCCAAATTGTATTTCTATCAATTAAAAACAAAAACTGTGATGTTATTTAAATAGATCATGCATATGGTCAATTTGATATTTTCTAAATCTAAATAAAAAATATAGAGAATAATCATAGTTCTTGAAACATGAATTTCGAATCATTTTTCGATGGGTTAGATAAAGAAATTTATAGAAAATTTCATATTTTGCTTATATATATGAACTAGTTTTTACGCCGCGCGTTGCCGCGGGGAGATTAAAACGATTGTCATTAGGCCTCATTTCGAGAACTGATTTAGGCTCAATGTTTGATCTCGAAAGGTATCGGCTACAACTCAGGGTGCAAGTACACAAAAATGTACTCACCGTCCATGCAATTTTTATTAATATCAGCTTCTTTTGTTCAGATATGCAATTGAGCTCGAATGTGAAATCATAAAAACTTAAAAGAAACCCAAGATTGGATTGAAAGAAAAAAGCGACTTACATTACTAAAATAAAGTTATTACCTATGCAAGTTTGGAACTGGAGATGCGAAACGAAGCCACCATAATTGACCTTTTTTCATGATAGTGCCTTTAGTGTAGCATAAAAGGATCCAATCTGAGATATTTAAAAGGATAATATATAAACTAATTTACCCTTAGATGCATAATATTAAAATTAAAAGAAGCCATCTCAACCCCCCACTACTACAACCTTTGGATAAGACATCTCGTTATTCTCAACTATTATCTTAATTTTTTAAACAACAGTCATGTAAAAGATCATAATTTAGGACTATATGTTCCATGACACAACCTAAGTGATTTTTAGCTTTAAAAGACAAGGCAAACACAATTTTTTAGTAGTCTGTAATGAATTAGTTTCTCTTACATGATCATGGTTTATTAATATATTTACTTCATAACAATTAAAAAAAGGATACCTCAAATGACAACATATTGAAGGCAAGCAAGCAACGATGAAGATACATTCCAAGGTTACTATTTGGATCTAAATTTATTTGATCATCATCAATAATGCTTGTTTCCGGTCCCGCAAGGTATTGCAAAAACAACCTATTTAAATGAACAAAATACAAATACATAATACCGGAACTGCTAAAGCCATATACAAGAGTAAAAATAACTGAATACATATAAAGTATAAACTACGTACAAGATGAAAAATAGTTCACGTATGCAGTAAAATGGAGGAAGAAACATCAATGAAGACGAAAAGAAATACTGAGATTTAAATTATAGAGAAAAGAGTTGCTTACCTCGTAACTCACTGGAAAAGGTAAAGAGGTCATCTGGTGATGATAATGAAGATAACCTACCAGTTACATGATCACTTAACCAATTATCTAATAATTCATGAAATTCCTTTAGAAGCTTCAAGAATTCATCCAATGTTGCCCCTTGTTATCATCACAGGAACAACAGCAGATTGATCTACAAATCAGTTCAGCAATTTTTTTAAAATATTTGTTCAAATGGTAAAAATATATATAGATAAAATGATAGTAGATGGACTGAAAGACCCTTCTTCTTGTATTCCTTGGGCCGTGGAAGACCCCTAGTGTTAAGAAAAGCAACAACAACAGCTTGAATCTACAAATTAATTCAACAATATTTAAGAGTATTGTTTAAAATGACAATTATATGTGCAGAAAAAAGGATAGTGGATGGATGTTTCAATACATGACTCTTCAACGGTTGAAAGGCTAAAGGCAAAGATAACTATATTAGTACTGGAAATGACACAGAGATAAAATAAAGTCTGCACCTTTTGTCATAAAAAATGGACTTCATGTTAGTACCTTTCTGCAATTAGCAAGTAGCTAGGACATGCTTAGTTACCTAACATCTTGTCAGCTCTAGCTAATTATCAGAAGATACCTCAACCAAAGTGTGCCCAAATGGCTCTATCAAAGCGGAATTGATGCAATCACCCTGCCCTGAGAAGTAAAATAAAATGTATGCATCTCAAAATACATACCATGCCATATTATATCTTTACCTTTGCCTCTGTCCTTTATGCTGGCAAAGTGAGTCCAAGTGGCTCTATGTAAGCTGAATCGATAAAAACACCTTACAATGAGAAGTAAAACAAAATGTATACGTCTCAAAATACATACTTATCATACCATCTTATATCTTCAACATTGCCAACAGCCTACAACATTCAGTGCTCCTGTTAATATGGATAAGAGAAGATATGTTAATGTTTCTAATGTACAAAAATAAGGGTGATGAAGGAAAAAATACAAAGAAACGTTTAATCAAGCAGTTGGTATGCACTAACCTAACTTCACACAAACCTTTAATTAATCAAGTTGGTTGCTTACCTCCTTTTGTTCCCGTCCTAGGTGTACGATATATGCAACTACAGTCAGTTATATGGGTAAATAAGATGCCCAACAAAAAAGTGAAATTAAAATTATTGAAGATATTAGATAACAGGGCATATGAACATACCTTTTCTGGACCTCGTATCCCATAGTGATCTGCATTTCTAATGGCTGCACTGTAAATACAAACATCAATAATCTGCGTTGAAGTTCGTAAAAAGATGTACCTTACTTCTATGTCTTCGAAATGGCAGGGGTCAATCTTACCAAGGTGGTAGGGATTAAATAGGTCCCTCGATCTAGCATATCATTTGTGTACTTCACTGCATGAAGAACACGAATAAGATCACGTAACCCACCAACGAAAATAGTCCCTTGTTTTGATCATCGCAGTAATATCTGCAGAATTTCTTTTAGTTTCATGCTCTAGATCAAAAACTAAAAACAAAATATTTTATAACCTGTAGAATCCTGGAGCACCCAATTAAATAAAATATGTTTAAAAAGAGTCAAAATTATTATTCAAATCATCCCCCTAGCACATAAAACCAAATACAACCAAAAGGTTTGCATTCATTAGAAATTGGGATTTCAGAATAAGAGTGATCATTTATCTATTCAAAACCATAAAATTTTAGCAGCGTCTATAAAAAGCAACATGTAAGTAAGTGAATGTAAATGGGCCAAATAATAACGTAAGTGAATAGGCCAAATTAGCAAAAAGCAACATGTATCAAACCAAACCCATTTTGACACTGTTTGAATGGCTAAAATTGAAAGTTGGTGACTTTAAATTGAACCACCCATTTTGACCCGTTTACCCAAATCACCCATCTTGCCAGCTCTAGCTAAAATCAGTAGATACCTTAATCAAAGTGAGTCCAAATGGATATATGAAAGCTGAATTGGTGAAATCACCCTGCCATGACAAGCAAAATAAAATGTATACGTCTCAAAATACATACTTATCATACCATAATATATCTATAACTTTATGAACAACCTACAACATTAACCTCTCCAGTTAATGTGAATGAGAGAAGATATGTTATTGTTTCTAATTTACACACACACAGGGGTGATGAAGAAGGAATACAAACAAACATTTCCTCAAACAGTTGGTAGGCATTAACCTAAGTACCTAACATTACACAGACCTTCAATTAATCAAGCTTATTGATTAGCTCCTTTTAGGCGGTGCTAAACAGAGGCGCGCAACCATTCAGCAAGTGTCGGAGCTCGAAAGAACTCGAGGGCGGTCTAAGTAGTAGATGGGAGCAAACCCCGATGCATGCAACAGCCAGCAAACACGCCGGACTCAGGCGACGATGGCCGACATAAGCCCAACCATTGTCGCCTAAATAGAAAACCCCAAATCAAAGGCCGGAGCACGGTGATGTTTGGCACAAAGAGAATCCGGTTGTGAGGTCACAAAACGTAGGAGAGAGGCGGAGGCGGTCCTGAAGCAGTAGAAGACAAGCGACGATGAAGAAGAACCATTTGTGGAGGTGGCCATGTGGCGGAGAATTGAGTCGCCGGAGTGTGTCGCCGGAGATGGTGAGGGTGGATCGGAGATGGTGAGGGTGGATCGGAGATGGGGAGGAGGTTTAGGGCTTGGAGATGAGGGATCCCTTTTGTGTGGCACTGTGGCCACCGACAAAAGAGAATAAATAGAATAGAATATTTGTAAAATAATTAATTAATTAAAAAAACAAATTGGCTCACGAACCGGTTTTGCTGGACTCGTGTATAAACGAGTCAAGCCTAAGCTCATATTTTTGGCTCGTCAACAAACGAGCCAGCTTTATTTTTAATCGAGCCAAGCCCGAACCCACCTAATTAACTCGACTCGGCTTATTTACAGCCATAATCATCAAGACTTATGGACCTTTCTTGACCATAACATGTATGTAGCCTAACAAAGCCCTTATATAGACTTAAACAAGAGCCCAAGGTTTGGTGCATTCGTATCTCTACGTTTATTCAGTCATGGGGATTCAAAGGTAGCACATATTGCTCTTTATATGGACTTATCTGCTTCTATATATTGATAATATTATTAATAATTGCTCTTTATATGGACTTATCTGCTTCTATATATTGATAATATTATTAATAATTCCTCCAGAGAGTTGCTTAACATGATTGTTATCATTCTGTCACATGAATTTGCCACAAGCATTTGGAATCCTCACATCACTTCCTTGTCATCGCGGTTACTCATGACATGTTTTTATGTTAGTCTTAGTATGCTAAAGACATATATTTTGCGTCGAGCTAAATTTTGCGTCGAGCTAACATGACCTCATGCAAACCACATACCACATCAATGGATACATCACTCAAATTCAATGATAGAAGCTTTGAGTATCTCACATTTACTTGTCCTGATATCTCTTGTATAGTTCAACAAGTCAATATGTTTTATTTATGCATGCTTCCTGGGAACCAGATCACTTAAATTTCATGAGGCACGTACTTAGATACATTCGGGGAACTACACATTGTGACTTGGAATTAATCCCTAACCCAGGTACTTCCTTGGTTGCCTACTCTAATGTTGACCAGGGGGAGTTAGACTATGGACGATCCACATCTGGGTATTGCGTTTATCTCAAAAATAATCTAATTTATCAGTCCTCCAAATGACAGACTACAATTCCCACTCTGGTGTTGAGGCGGAGTATCGTAGCGTAATAGCATCGTAGCTGAGACGACTTGGCTATAAAATTTGTTTCTTGAACTTCATATTCCTCTCAGACAATCGAATACACTTTATTCTTAATTCAGTTATAGACAAGAATCAAACTCTTAAATTATATATATGTATATAACTGTGAGTTAATTACATATGAAAAAATATAAGTTATATTGAGTTATATATACGTAACCATTGTTTTACATATGTAACTCGTAGTTATATATATATATGTGTAACCAAAAGATTTTCAGGTCCAGAGTTCTCAACCCTTCTTCCTCGTCTTTTCTTTCTTAGTTCTTTTGTTCAAATTATGTTTACATATAATCAAAGATCACATTTATGTATATGTAACCCTATACTTACATATACGTAAGAATGTGGTTTGGAATATGTAACTAGTATGTAACAGGTTACATAAACGTGTAAGTTATGATTAATTATTTTACAGTGAAATGAGGATGATGGAGGGAGAGAGGGAGAGAGAGAAAGAGATCAAGAACATTAAGAACATACTAGAGATACATAATGTAAATATGTAGCTTTTGTCGTTACATGTATGTATCTCAGTAGTCCTATTATCATTTTTCTTATTTAAATGTATGTTTATATATAAGTAAGCACAGGGGCGTCTCAACGTTTTTAGAGGTCTAAAGCGAAAATTAAAACGGAGACCTTTTAAAACTTTATCTTTAAAACCTTATTATGTTTTAAAGCACAAGCACTAGTTGATTCATAAATCAGTTTATTCAAAACAAATTCTAATTGATTCAATGATTTTATATTCTAATATAAACTATAATAAGTAAAAAAACTAAAACAAATAAACAATTAGCAATTTGCAAATCAAATAAATAGAAGCATATACAAAGCTAAAACAAATTTAGAACAATTAGCAATAAACAAGTTGTTTCTAGAACAAAGAATTAAAGAAAAACAATTAGCAATACATGAAGCACTTTACCTTATTTAGGGAGAGAATCAATCAATCAGAGAACCCGCTCAGCCTATTACCTAATCGTGAGTCCGTTACTCCTAGATGTCCGGATGAAATCGAAGTTTAAAGGCTTCTTAATTGCAACCAAATCAAAGAAGCAAATCGTGATTCCACTGGATGAAATTAGAGAAGCAAACGAAGGTTAGGGGTTTTTTATTCGTTACACCAGTGAAGAAATCGAAGTTTTGCGTGGCTGGGTTCGCTTAGGGCAAGCAAAATCATAGGTGAATGATGAAATCGAAGGTTCGCGGTTGTTCATCTTAACCTTATGGCTTTGTTCGTCTCTTCGTTTCAACTTCCCCGCCCCAACCCCCAATCAGGAATTGACCAATAGCATGTGTTGAAGATCTACGACCTGTCGACCTAGGTTTCCTTCTTTCTTTCATTCATTCATTCAGTTTTTTTATTAGTTTATTCTGGGCTTAAACAGAGAATTATATAATAAAATTTATTTTTTGGTGGCCTATTAGAATGGGTGGGCCTAAAGTCCTAGCTTATTTTTTTAAACTGTTGAGCCGCCCCTGAGTAAGCATGTCTATTAATTAAATGTAAAAATATCTCAAGCATTTGCGAACAGGTGATCGATTATTATATCTCTTGTTTGTTATTTTCATTTTTGACCTTTTTGTCTTCTAATTTATTAATGGGACAAAAAAGAAACGATGAAAAATTGAGAAGTGGAGATGAGATAGGAGAGAGAATACATGTTTTTAGGAGATTGTTAATCATCTAGCATTTTTCAAAGTTAAATCAATTTTAGTCTTTTTAAAATACCCTGTAAAGCTTTTAATTAAATCTCTTTTAATATCATTTAATTACAATCATACCACTTTCAATCCTAACCATAGATAGAAAAAAAAATCAATGGTTATGAAGTAGTTTTATGATTTTTAATTATAATGTGCTTTTCATTGAAACACTCATATGTGTGTATATATGTGTGTGTATATATATATATATATATATATATATATATATATATATATGGGATCAGGATCATTACAGAACCATTTTTTATTTTCAGAACCAAAAGAACCATTGACTTACATAAATGTAAATTGTAAACCATTGGTTTACATAGATGTAAGTTAAACCTGGTGATATTTAGTTGTTTTTTTATATTTTATTGTTCATGTCTGATATACACATATGTAAAACAGGTCAAGTATTACCAGACTTAATATGCATTTATGTAAATCAATGGTTCTGTAGTTCTGAAAATAAAAAGTGGTTCTGTAATGATCCTAACCCTATATATATATATATATATATATATATATATATATATATAGGATGAGGTTAATTTGAGAACCCATGGTTTATGTGAAAACCCTTTAACCCATATTTGAACCCTTGATCTCTAAAGCAACTTTTGATCCAAGGGCCAGGAATATTTTGTGATTAAATAATACATGCTGCAGGATTGACTTCTACTTTTAAGGGTATTCTGGTAATTTGACATTGTGGTTGAAGTACTCAACCGTACCAAGTATGGTTAACCCCAAAAGCAAAAGTCACATCAGTCAATCTTCACAACCACCATCCCCATTTCAAAATTTTTCAAACCCCAAATAGATTGAAATCAGTTCACCCCACCCCTGTAAATTTCTCTTGCTCGCTTTCTTCTTCCTTGTTCGCCAGGTTCACAGCACCTTTGTGAAAATTCGATTTCGGTTTGCATCAAATCGACGTGGACAGATCATCGGAACAGTAGTTTCATCTTCATTTGGGAAGAAAAATGGAGGAGACGTCAATGGGGTAAGTCTTTTAATTATTTAAATATATATATATATCAAGCAATTGAAAACACACAATTCCACCATGATAGCAGCACTCATTTAACAGTAGCGACTACGATGACCCCATTCTCAATTCCAATCACTCTATTACATCTATCATCCTCCCTCACATACACCATTGCATCATCAACTAACTACTAAGGCATCATCGTATCTGAAAGGGATATGAATTTGAATGAGGCTTTGTCCTGTTCTTAAGTAATCGATCACCAGTGACGACTATCAGATCGGTGATGTGCTAACTTTAGCACACAGGGGATTCTTTGCAAATATTGATTATTTGATCGAAAACCCTACATAATTTATTCTACTTACCGACCACCGATCTGATCGAGCGTGCAGCTCCATCTTGACTTTCCTTTTTGAAATAGAACACAACCTTCCTTCTTGCAAGCGTTTATTGTTCAATGAAACTGAGGAAAATGTTTAATTAGTGAAGATTCAAATTGGGGGTCTGCAAATATACGTTCTTGTATAGTTGTAAAGTTGAGGGTTTTATTTTGGGTTTTATTTTGGGCTTGTTTATTCGTACATACGTATAGCTTTGTATTTAAGTACTTATAAATTTTTCATAAGCAAAACGTTTTCTTAAAAAAGTGGGTATATTTTAATTAAGTGTAAGAAAGGTGTAATAATAAAAATTCAGTTAATTGAGATATACAATGTTCTGTTGTGTAGCAACCTAGTACATGTAGTGGGTTGTATTAGACAAAAACAATTGTTACTATGTATCTTTTGTGAAAATGGCAGAATGTAAGGAATCGTAATATGATGTGAAATGATGTAGAAATTGATAGAAAAGTGACATTGTATACATAGCTTTCAAAAAAGGTTATTTTACGTATACATAGCTTTCAAAAAAGGTTATTTTACGTATTAATATAAGACGTAAGTGGATGTAACACTTAAACATACGTTCTTGTATGCATATAAGTTGTTGTAAACAATCACTCCCATAAGGTGCGTTTTGCGGATTAAATTACGATAGAATATATATGCTAGCCTTAATGAACATATCTTGTGGAATGAAACACATAAATGGAATACATGAAACTTAGGCAAAGGTCACATTATGAGCCAGAAGTGATGTAATTGAGTGTATGAATATACGTTGTACTGAAAACTGAACTTACATGTAACATAATGTAAATAACATGTAATTTTCATGTATTTACTTGTAATTTCAATGTAAATGTAATACAATGGATCATGTATACTGGAAACTAAAAATACAATGTAATAACATGTAAATGGATGTACGGAATAAAAGTTGTGCTATTATTGTAAGATGTACTGACATGCATATTGTAGAATAAAAATGTATTGTAGATGACAATATATGTATGGTACCGTTAAAAGGACATCCTTTAATAATAAAAAAAATTGGCTACATAGAGTTAGTTGTATAAAAAACAAAACAAAATATTAATGGAACACATGAAAGTTTTACAAAAATCACGTTACTAAGTGTTATGTTAGATTTGGTTTATTTTATCTGATTATGTGATGTGTACTGGTGGAAAAATGTTAGTGGTAAGTAAAAACTTAAAACCTGTTTTTGATTATTACATATTATTACACATGGTTATATAAGCTTACACAGAGTTTGTTTTTCATATTTTTCAATATGTAACCAGGTGTAATTACATGTAACTTCATGTAACTACATGTAACTTCATGTAAGAACATGTAACTACATGTAAAAAAATGAGAAATAAAATAAATAAAGCTTAACTGCTTCCAGAAAATTGTTTTACTGCAGTCACATGTATGTTTGAGTAAGGTCATATAATTACAAGTGCCGGGAGCCTTATAGAGATAGACAGTGGTGGAAAAAGTAACCAAGGTTTGTTTGTAATTACCTAATAATATTTTGTTAATATAGTACAAACGTTTATGAGCTTACTAATTTTAACAAACAAATTTTCACCAAACTTATAAACTGAAAGGTTCTGCCGATGATTCAAACATGCAAATAATTTCATTATTGTCTTCGGAAGGCCCAAGTGTGCGTGCTAAAGGAAGAAGTAAGAGAAAAATAGGTAAGGTGTTGTTTATTATTGTCTTGAGTTGTAAACTGTGAAATTGAAATGTTTGTCATGTAATTAATAGTAACACATACATCCGTGCTTATTTTAGTTGTACTAGTTTGTAACTGGTTTTTTCTGAATAACAGTATCGGAAGAAGGGACTGCTGTGCCAGTTGTTTCATTACTATCATCCGGAGGAAATACTGTTCGTCGAAACGCAAAGAGTAAGGATTGGTGTTTTTAGGATATTGTATTTGTTGTTTAATGTCATCTAATGTTATGTATTTGATAAATGGTATGTAGTTGTTGTTTAATGTCATCTAATGTTAAACATGACCTGTAGTGGGCTGTAAAAATAAATGGTATGTATTTGTTGTTTAATGTCATCTAATGTTAAACATGACCTGTAGTGGGCTGTAAAAATATTTTGGGACGAATGGGCTTTCAAATGTTTCAAATACGTTTATGATCTTGTAGTGAGTTGTATTAGACAAAAACAATTGTTACTATGTATCTTTTGTGAAAATGGCAGAATGTAAGGAATCGTAATATGATGTGAAATGATGTAGAAATTGATAGAAAAGTGACATTGTATACATAGCTTTCAAAAAAGGTTATTTTACGTATACATAGCTTTCAAAAAAGGTTATTTTACGTATTAATATAAGACGTAAGTGGATGTAACACTTAAACATACGTTCTTGTATGCATATAAGTTGTTGTAAACAATCACTCCCATAAGGTGCGTTTTGCGGATTAAATTACGATAGAATATATATGCTAGCCTTAATGAACATATCTTGTGGAATGAAACACATAAATGGAATACATGAAACTTAGGCAAAGGTCACATTATGAGCCAGAAGTGATGTAATTGAGTGTATGAATATACGTTGTACTGAAAACTGAACTTACATGTAACATAATGTAAATAACATGTAATTTTCATGTATTTACTTGTAATTTCAATGTAAATGTAATACAATGGATCATGTATACTGGAAACTGAAAATACAATGTAATAACATGTAAATGGATGTACGGAATAAAAGTTGTGCTATTATTGTAAGATGTACTGACATGCATATTGTAGAATAAAAATGTATTGTAGATGACAATATATGTATGGTACCGTTAAAAGGACATCCTTTAATAATAAAAAAATTGGTTACATAGAGTTAGTTGTATAAAAAACAAAACAAAATATTAATGGAACACATGAAAGTTTTACAAAAATCACGTTACTAAGTGTTATGTTAGATTTGGTTTATTTTATCTGATTATGTGATGTGGAAAAATGTTAGTGGTAAGTAAAAACTTAAAACCTGTTTTTGATTATTACATATTATTACACATGGTTATATAAGCTTACACAGAGTTCGTTTTTCATATTTTTCAACATGTAACCAGGTGTAATTACATGTAACTTCATGTAACTACATGTAACTTCATGTAAGAACATGTAACTACGTGTAAAAAAATGAGAAATAAAATAAATAAAGCTTAACTGCTTCCAGAAAATTGTTTTACCGCAGTCACATGTATGTTTGAGTAAGGTCATATAATTACAAGTAATAACATGTAACTGATAGCAACCTAGTACATGTAAGAAGGGGTGGTAAAATCAATAATTTACAAATTAGTACTCATTTTTAACAATAGATTGGAAGTGAAAAAAGTTTTATTTTGTGTTCGTTAAATTAACGGTTGACTAATAGAAAATTGTTATGTTGTATGCAGAAACATATCTTCATAGGCAACACAGGGACATATGGAGATGTTCATGGGCAACACAGGGACGAAGTTTGACTGCGGGTTCACGTGTAATGAAAGAGCATTGAAGTCACAAATTAAAATCCTAAGGAAGAAATATGCCGCTCGAATAATGCTATCGGATATAAACGTTCACAAGGAAAAACGCTCGAAAGGTTAAAGTGTTGTTTTGTTGGACCAAATGTTTGGATGATAAATGATGAAAATGGTATGTATTTGTTGTTTAATGACATAGAATGTTAGAACGTGACTTGTAGTGGGATGTGCAAATATTTTGGGACAAATGGGCAATGATAGGATTCAAAGAATTTGGCTGTATTAGCCAACAAAAATTGTGGGGTTGGATGTTCTTGTTATAATGGCAGGATGTAAAAAATTGTAATATTAGGTTAAAGGATGTTTGAATTGATAGAAAATTAACATGTACGCTGCAAAAAAAAGTAAATTTATGTATTAAAATAATATGTAACTGGATGTAAGACTTAGACATAAGTTGTAGTATAAATATACATTATAAGCCTGACGTGATGTTGTGTAATGAAACACATAAAAATGGACCCACATGAAGCTTATGAAAAAAGACGTTAATAGCCTGACGTGATGTAATATAACTTTTAATGAAACATTGCAAAAACATGTACTATGTTTGTAAAAACACATGTACTATTCTTCTAATTACATGTATTGCACACCTTGGTATTACATGAAACAGATGATAGTTTTACAATAAAACATGTTAATAAGTGTTAAGTTAAAGTGGTTCATTTCATCTTATTATGTGGAGTGTGTAGTATGGGAAAATATTAGTGTTAAGTGAAAATGTAAAACCTTTGCTGGTTAATTACATGTTATTACATGTTTTTGAACATTATTTATGTAGCGACACATACACTGGTAATACCATACTACACATGGATATATAAGCTGGCACAGACTTAGGTTTGCACTATTAGAAAAAGGAAGCAGACACTCGTAATACCATGTAATTTCATGTAATTTCGGGTAATTCAAAAACTAACACAACATAAAAAAACACTTAACTGTTTCCTAAAAAAACATTTGGTTTTTCCAAAATATCACATATACAACCAAAAAAAATTCACATTCATTCACGCTATAAACATACCAAAAAATGTTAAACGTCTTTAGATAGGGTTACACAGCCACTTGTAAAATAACTTTTACTTCATATAATTACATGTAAAAACAAACCCCCATTAACACCAAAAAGAAAAAAACTTACCTGTTTACAGACAAAATCTTTTAAATGGTTCAAAAAAATCACATATACAATGACATAAACATTCACATTCATTTTGAGGATAAAAATTAAACATAAACACATAACGTCAAATTTAAAAGGTGGTTGTTACAAAGTCTTAATAATCAAATGATGTTTCATAACACCATATGTATGCGTTACCCCAAACAAAATCTAAAAAGGGTAACCAAAAAACATATGGCAAAGAAACATAATGATCTAACATAACAAACAACCGTGCACCAAAAAATATAATGTCATTGATTAATGTGGTTCAAACTTCTTTAACAACAAAAAGAATAAAGAAGAATAAACTTTAACATGAAAAAAGTAACATTCATTCACGCTATAAACATACCAAAAAATGTTAAACGTCTTTAGATAGGGTTACACAGCCACTTGTAAAATAACATTTTACTTCATATAATTACATGTAAAAACAAACCCCCATTAACACCAAAAAGAAAAAAACTTACCTGTTTACAGACAAAATCTTTTAAATGGTTCAAAAAAATCACATATACAATGACATAAACATTCACATTCATTTTGAGGATAAAAATTAAACATAAACACATAACGTCAAATTTAAAAGGTGGTTGTTACAAAGTCTTAATAATCAAATGATGTTTCATAACACCATATGTATGCGTTACCCCAAACAAAATCTAAAAAGGGTAACCAAAAAACATATGGCAAAGAAACATAATGATCTAACATAACAAACAACCATGCACCAAAAAATATAATGTCATTGATTAATGTGGTTCAAACTTCTTTAACAACAAAAAGAATAAAGAAGAATAAACCTTAACATGAAAAAAGTAAAAAAAAATTAACAACAACAAAAATTAGCCCGGGCAAATAAGAACACAACAATTAATATCTAACCACGACGATCATAACCGACGTATCGCAGAGGAGAAATTGAATAAACAGGGTCAGGTGGAGAGGTTTCGTTAGCAGGAGAATCTTCGTCATGAACACAAACCCCCTTTTCCGAATTCTCAACAAGATCGGTTGTGGATGGAGGAACGCGGTTCGGTAAAGGTGGAAGCACACTAACGTCTACAGGTTGTAATGGTTGTGAAGTGGGTGGAGGAGTAACATCACCGCCACCCATGAAGAAGGTGATCGGTTGATCTTGGTCAAGAAATAAACAAGTTAAGTGCTTCAAAAATGGTGGAAAGTGGATGAATTGTGTAAAGTGAATTATGGATTTGAAAAAAAAAGTGTGGATATAGTACAAAAATATGGTGTCTCGAGATTTTGGAAAAGATAATATGGATGTGATTGGTAGGTGAAAAGTGGGTTGACATAGTACAACAAGTACTATGACAAGGTATGACAAGCAAAATGGTGGTGGGGGGAAATGACCATACTACCCCCACCAGAGACTTTTTCTTTATGCTGACGTGGCGTCGTGTGATTGGCCCTTTAGGGTTAAAGGGTTCTTACGCTTTTAGAGGGTTTTCAAAAGAACCCAATCCTATATATATATATATATATATATATATATATATATATATAGGGTGTAGTTCCTTTAAGAACCCATTGTATTTGCAAGAACCCATTAACTCAAATCCAATGGTTGATCCATTTTAGATTTGATGAGATCTTGCCATGTGTCAAGTATACTTTTTTAAAAGAAAAGGGTAATTTTGTCATTACCCCAAATCAACAATATTCATGTTTAACAAGAAGGTGACATGTGTCACCTACATGTACAACCTACATGTACAACCTTATTTCTTATCTTTTCTTTAAAAACTTTTCACCCCTTTCTTAAAAACCTTTATAACTTTTTAATACTATTTTATTTTTTTAAAATAATTGCACCATTAAACTCGTCATATTTTTTTCTTTAATTCTATTATAGTCTCGAAAATTTTTTTTCAGAGTTCAATTTTTACACCACTGTAAGTAGAAGTTGCTTTGTTGTTGTGTGACCTTACAGTGCTACAATCATCATGTTTACATCATTTTTAATGCTTCTATTCTTGACCGTTATATTTTATCCAAGTTTCATTAGTATAACCACGAATTACTCTGATGTAACATGGTGGTTACAGTAATGTAACAATATGGTTACACTAATGTAACAAAAGCTAGTTAATCAACGAATCAACATCAAACCTGGATAACATCACAGTCAGCCCAAACCCACCTGGTTCCGCATCAATAGTTGAACACCAACATTCAAGCCATCAAATAACCCATCCCTAATAGGTTATTATAGTCTTGTTTTTCTATTTAATTCCAATATAGTCTCGAAATTTTTTATAAAGATTTTAACAATTAGTTATTATATTACTATAACTTGTATACAAAATATAATACACAACATCTAAAATAATATGTTACAACATTATAATAATAATAATACACAATTATAATCACACTAAGATAACAAAAATACACCATCTAAAACCATATGTTACACCATTTTTCCATATGTTACATTGTTACACTTCTGTAAACAGTAGTAAAACTATAATGAAAAATAATATGTAAACCAATGTAAACTAATGTAAACTAAATGTAAAATATACATCATTAAATGATGTAACTACACCAACATGATTTCAATAACATAACAACCAAACGACATTACATCAATGTAAACCAAATGTAAAAAATTAAAGAAATATAACATGTACATAGTTACATCAAGTTTTAATGATATACTAATGCAATATTTAGCAAACTTGTAACGAAACATCAGGTCACACTATGAAAAACCTAATATTAACCAATATTACACCAACGTAAACTGATGAAAACCAATATTAACCAATGTAAATCAATCTGTAAAATAAATATAAACTGAAAATAACAAAAATGAAAAAAAGTAGATATATGAAACAAATTAAAGTACCCAGATCTTGATGCAACTTTTGCATCATCTTACCAATGCAAACCAAATGTAAAAAATTAAAGAAATATCACATATACTTAGTTACATCAGCTTTTAATGATATATTAATGCAACATTTAGCAAAGTTATAACGAAACATCATATTACTCTATGAAAAATCTAATATTAACCAATATTACATTAATATAAACTGATGTAAACTGATGTAAACTAGTATTAACCAATGTAAAATAATCTGTAAAATAAATATAAACTGAAAATAACAAAAAATAAAAAAAGTAGATATATGAAACAAATTAAAGTACCCATATTTTGATGCAACTTTTGCACATTCTTCTCTAACTCATTCGCCTTCTCATACGGATCTGTACAGCCGATCGGCGTCCAACGGAACTGTGTTGTGAATCAAAGTATGATTCATTGTTAAACACTAAAAAAATAACACACACACCAAACATAAAAAACGGAAAATTAACTTTTCTAAATGAAACCTATCCCAATTCAATAAAACCAAAAATGGGTCCTAAAAATAACTTTTTTGAACACAGTTAAGGCATGATATGCAAAATTCAAGAATCGGATCATTCAAACAGATTGTTTCTTCATAACATCAATATCTTCCCCAAAAATTTGTTTAAAAATTGACCTGCAAATATTAAAAAAAAATTACATACCTTCTAGCTTTCAAATGGTGCATTTAAGTAGAACAAATCTACCTTAGATCCAATGTCTTTGAAGCTTCCAGAAGGCACATTGAAGGGATCTTATACCAGATCTAGATCCTTTGGTAACCGGTGACCTCGGAGTATGCTCGCTGGTGGTGCGACGGTTTGAACAATGACACACCAGACACATCAGCTTGAATGAAAAAGGTGCAAAATTTGGTGGATCGTGGGCTTCTACTTTGGATCTGTGCATTTCAGGGCTCTTTGAAGAAGAAGAGATATATAGATATATAGTAATCACCGGTGACGATCCACCGTCAACCGTAGGCCTCCACACGCAATAACTTCCAGAAGTCAGATTCTCCGATTCAACACCTTCTAATGATGATTTCGAAGCAGCTTCTTCTCGTTTAACAGCTGAAGAAGCATCAATTTCATCATTCGTCGGTTTAATTTCACGGTCTACTTCGTTTACCAGAAGATGACGGTTGAAGACAGGAAAAATGATCAAGTCTCGTGAATCGAACTCTTTCGCTGACGCATCCTCATCGTTTGTCACCAACGAGAACTCAAAATCATCGCCTCCAATTTCATGAAATCGAGAAGCATGTATGAGAAGAAGAGAAGAAGAGATGTATACTTTGGATCTGTGCATTTCAGGGTTTAGATAGAGAGAGAAAATGACAAAATGTAAAAAGGTACAAAAACAACAAATTACCTAAATACCCTTAATCAAATCTCAACCCTCCATATGGCATCTAGATTTTTAATATAAAATCAGTGGTTGTGATTGGGTTAAAGGGTTCTCACAATTACTTAGGGTTTTCATATGAACCCAATCCTATATATATATATATATATATATATATATATATATAAACTTGCTATGTCGGTAACTAGGGTGAAAATATTAGTTATTTATTCATTGCAAAACTAATATATTATATACTATATATATATATATATTAATTAGTAACTTGATAGCTACAGTAAACATTTGGCTTTCCAACTTAACCGCTTAGACTATGAGGAGAAGGGCGTTATAGCCCATGGAATGCCCCATAAGACGCCCCAGAACGCCCTCTACGTTACCCCATGGGGCGTTCTAGGGCTTGAAATCCTCCCAAACTTCCTATATAGAACGCCTTGAATGGTGTTTTTGAAAGTTAAAATAAAATTTAAAAAAAAAAAAAAAAAAAAAAGAAAAAAAAGGGGCATTCCAAAGAATGCCCTACTCCAACAAAAAGGAAGGGAAAGCCCCACTATCTAGTTGGCGCCACGTGACGCAAGGATATGAGTTTGGGGCTTGCTTAGAATGCCTTGTTCCTCATAGTCTTAACCGCTTGTCATTTTTGCAAAGTGACCCTTGGCCATGTGAAGAATAGGATGATTAGGGGATAGGGTACCCATGATCACTTTTATTGTACTTTTCTTTATTATATCTTATGCAAATATATCATAATAATAACAATAATAGCTTTTTTTTTCATTTGATCTAAATTATGTATTTAAAACCAAGATGAATGTTTCAATAGTTTTTGTAGTTTTTCAAGTTTATCCATCTAGGTTTTAGTTTTTGTCATATGATCACCCATAAGATGTTGTGTTAGGGATATAACTTTTTTCAAAAAGTAGTCGTATTCAAGATCGAGTGTTTTTTGAATCGTAGGTTGTAGCGAGTGTAATTACTGTTGCGTTACTGCTACGAACCCGACGAACCGAACCGATTATGAGTGAACATCATCGTTTTTGGTATAAATATTACAGGAACCGGTATTGGTATTTGCTTTAATGGTTTCCGATGAGTCGAACCGAAAACGAACAAAGTCATGTCGCGTAAGATGGGGGAAATGAACCAAACTCCCGCGCGCGCAGCGCGTGCGGGAGAACACACTAGTTTATTTTAAGAACTAAAGGTGAAATACTCATTTGGTGCAGTGACTTGGTGTTACCCCTTTACAACCCCTCGCTCTTTGGTCTGCGTTTCGAATCCATCACATTTTTTCCCTTGACAATAACACTCTTATTTTATTCCAAGAAATATAAATATTTAATCCGTACATTTTATTGCAATAACTTTATAACTATTAGCCCTTCAAGTTAAACGTGAATGGTGGGTTTTAAAAGAATAAATATAATATGGGTATGTCGATATCTACAGATCTTTTATAAAAAAATTTAAAGCTCTTTTTCATTTATAGACGTTATTTACGAACGGTTTCTTTTCCTTATATAACCTTTTGGATTAATATGTGACGATATCTTTTTTGGTGCAGTTTCTCATTTAAATATGCTAGATATATTTTGTGTTTATTAACCATGTTGTCTTCTTACGAACTTTGTGTTCCCTTTTAGCATTTGGAACTTTCTCGTCACTTCTAAAAATTAATCATAATGACATTAGACATTAAATGATAATAAGGTATAGAGTAAATGAATATCCAATAATTTCTCGCATTTATGACCTAACTTTTCACTCCTTTTAATGTTTCATTTACGTTGATATATGTTGATGTTTCTTAATGTTTAAACATTGTTTTTAAAATGGTTTCATTCTAAACATTGATTATTTTGTTATTTAACATTCTTTATTTCACCCGTAGTATATAACTCATGAATCATAAATACGTAAAAAACAAACCTAATATAAATCCATGACAACACAAAATCTCAAATCTAGTTAAATTAAATTTCACTAAACAGATTTAAATGAGACCAACCACCATCCGTAGAAATTGATATTTAAACTTACATACAAAACCCCCAAAATAGTAAAGATCAAACGAGGAATTGGTGTCATCTCCCGGTGTTTAGATCATGCACCATTGCTGCTGGACTACTCAAGGAAGCTCAGGAATGGCCATATAATGGGCATCTAAAAATGATTGTTAAGGCAATAATCTATGTTACAATATACTTGATATGGAAGAACAGAAACAAAAAACTATTTGAAAATATTAGTTCAGAAGTTGGAGTGTTAATTGGAGAGATAAAATCCATGGGGATTAGATACAGAAGAAAATATGATATGTTTACTTGGGAATCATGATGCAGGTTTCAATTATAATGTATTAATCTAGTTGTATTTCCCTCTCTAGCATCTTGCTAGCTTATCAATGAAAACTTATTTCTCTCCTGTTAAAAAAAAAAAAAAAAGTAAAGATCAAACTTTTAACCCAAGATTTGATTAGAAATTTGAGGCTCAGATCCCCAAAGGCAACCTCAATTGGCCCACCTGCAGCCTTCATCATTCTATTCACTGTTTCATCTTTCATCTTTCATCTCTCATCTTTCATCTCTCATCTTTCATCTCTCATCTTTCATCTCTCATCTTTCATCTTTCATCTTTCTAATTTAATACCAAATCACCACCCGCGAATTCCTCATCTTTCTCGCTCCCAAACGCACTACCAAGATTTCTTTTGGATCTCCAAAGACGAAGATCAAACAAAGGTCAAATCTTTATCTGTGTGTTTTCTTGGGTAAAGTTTCATTCTTTGAGTTCAAACGTTGACTTCATGTTACAGTTATTAGTTTGCATCTTCTCCACCGCCATAGTCACCGACACTGACATCAACACCATCTCAATTTCATTCATCTTGAAGAACCCATTAATGGATGATTCACATCAGATTAGGTGTTTGATGAATTGCCTCAGTGAGTAATTTGCGCAAATCTTGGTGAGTTGTTTGTCTGCATCTTTATCTGTTTTGTTCTTTTGTGTATGGTGGTTGTTTACCCTTTATCTATTCTTGAAGTTATTATTTTTCTCTTACAGTTATAGATTCGAAATAACAACTTAAAAGATTCAATTTTGAATAAAAATCCCCAATTTCTTCTGTATTGTTTAAGCATTATATGCATATTAACTTTGAAGTTCCTTTTTAAGGAATGTACTGTTTTTGCTCATTAGTTTTACAAAGAATAAGCCATTTATGCCAAAGACATTATAGCCTTATAGCCTTGCGGCATCTTGATGGTGGGATAAGATTTAGGGCTATTCGGTCATGGGTTCGGGGTTTTTTTCATAATTATGAGTTTCCTCCAGAATTGATGATTTGGTGGTAGAATATGATCGCGTGATAGCACTGGTGGCACGATGATACTCCAGTGATCCGTGAGTGATTTCAATTTAACCGTTTAAAAGAATAATAATAATAAGCCATTTATTCATTATTAGTTATTAAAAGATAAGCAAGTAATTTGTTTTTTTATAAAGTTGTAGCACAGCTTGAATGTGGGTCTATTTTATTTCTGTCAAAGAATTATTAATTAGTACGACAACATGGTATGCAAAAAAGAAAGTGTCTTTTGTACTAAAATAAAATAAAAGGATGATAATAATGAGACAGTGTGCTTAATGCCTTTTCCTCTTTCCACTTCCATTTTCTACTATTTCCCCCAAAATGCCTCAATCAATGTTTAAATACAATACCTTCAAAGCTCGTTACACTATTGATTTTCCTCCGGCAGAGATCTCAGGTTTAAATCTTGCTTCCATTAGTACCCCGTCATAAAAGTTCACTTGTCTTAATGCAAGCTACGATTTACCTTGGTGGGTCCGTTGAGTTTATGATCACGGGTTATAACAGACGCCAGAAAATGTTTCAAAATACTTGCATTTTAAATGTGTATTCGGTTTTCTTGTTCATCATAAGGGAATCTTGTGATGGGTTGTCGTTATACTGGTATTAATGATTTCTTTGGACCACATAGTTCTCATTTTCAGTGTCTTTTTTGTCCTTTACCATAAGCTCCAGCTTGTCTGTATGCTGCAGGTATGCATATTTGTGATCTTAAACACCCAATGGTCAGTTTGGTGAACCTACTTTGCTTGTACATTTGTACTTAACATATCTGTATGTAGAATAAAAGTTTTCTTAAATGGGTCTAAATTAGGATCCACAAATGTCAATTATGTGAGTTTAGAACTTCAATTTACTTGGTGGATTTTGTTCTAAATCTTGTTTATAACCAGGGTGATGATACCTTGTATAAACAATTGTTCAAAGTCCTATTTGTTACATTTATGATATTTTATGTGTTAATTAACATGGTAACCTTAGTATTTCTATAACTAATAAGCTATATTTCAGAACATAATTATGGGATATTATCTATATGTTAGTTGTAGCAACTATGCTATACATAACAGATCAGCTTTATATGTATGATTAGTATAGAATAGAAGAGACGCTTGCTTCGATTACTTGTACTAACTATTCAATTTAAGAGTCGTGGCAGAGAAATCTCTCTGGAAAGTAGGTAACTTGTCCGTTTTTATCTTGTCATTTAAATTTCTGAAAGAAATATCTATTTGCAATATGCTTTGATTATATCATAATTTAATTGTCTGCAAAATTTTGTGTTATATCAGAGAGTTAATCACTGCACCCGTAACTTGTTGCAAATTTTGGAGGACGTAGAGCAAAGTTTGGCTATGAAATGAAAGAGACAATATAGCTCAGTTCTGTTTGGCATGGCAATAGAATATTATTGAAAACTACCATCTTTTGTTCTGATGATTATAACGAACTACTAGATATGGCAGCATCATCGTCATCGTCTTCAAATCACAGCAAAAAACATGTTGCAAGCAAATCTATGGAGATGGAAGAAATTGTTAGATACATGTCGAATCTGCCAAGCTATCTAGAGAGAGGAAAGCCCATTCAAGATAGAGCTTTGAATTTCGGTGTTCTAGACTGGGGGCGTTTAGAGCAATGGCAATATCATCATCATCACAAACAGGATGTTATCGGAACCAACAAATTTTCACCATCTGGCAGCATTATAAGTAATAAATCATCTCTCCGGGATCATTTAAACGTATCTCCTGAGGAGATTCCCACTAAAGATGCTCTGGCTAATCACTCTAGTAAGAAAAAAACTACCAACCAATCAAGAACAAAACCAAGAAGTCGCAAAAAGAATGATTTTATTCTCAAGAATCTACCTGAATCTAAATCATCAGTTGATATGGGGAATTTTCAAACAGCCCCATCATCATCGTTATCATCGTCATCATCTTCTTCAAAGGGGAAGATGAAAATACAAGATGTGTTGGTACATGAAATTGGAGATTTTCAAGATTCATCTTATGGTCACAAGACTGCAGTCCTCAATGTTGAAAAATCTGAAGATATACATTCAGATTCGAAAAACGATGTTCCAAATTTGCTTCCAATCAAAAATGAAACGGTCAACCGAAAAACCTCACAAAAGGAACCCAGTTCTACAAGAAAGTCTAGAAGGCCCCGCTTCAGCTTTAGCATGAACTGCAGGTCTGAAGCTGTTAAATCTTCTACGAAAACAGTAGATTCGCTCCCAGTTTCTCAAAATTTAACTGAAGATTCAAAAATCAAAGAAAAAGTGAAATTGGATCTGGGAAATTGTAAGGAAGTCAGACTTGGTAATTCATGTAGGAATAACATGCACCATTCATCATCATCATCATCACCATCATCATCATCTTCATCAAGAAAACAAGCTCTTTTTCAAATGGCAGTTAAAAATGGTCGTCCTTTGTTTACATTCGCGGTTGATGATGAAAACAAGGATATACTTGCAGCAACAGTAAGAAACTTAACCGGGAAAGATGACACAAAAAGTTGGATGTATACATTTTTCACAGTTCATGAAGTTAAGAAAAAGAAAAGTGGTTGGTTATATCATAGCACTAAAGATAAAGACCATGGTTACCTCCCTAATGTAACAGCCCAAATGAAGGTTTCAAATCCATCAAATTCCAACTGTACCACCAGGGAGTTTGTATTATCCTCTGTTGACTCGGGTCAACCTGACCACGACATTGTGGATGTACAGCTGGAAACTGAGCTGGCAGCTATTGTTGTAAGGTTTCCAAGAAAGGAGGATGAAGATGAGAATCAAGATTGTTTTAGCATGACGGTTATTCTACCTGGTGGTCATCATAGTGTACCAAGAAAAGGAGAGCCTTCACCACTGATCCGACGGTGGAGATCTGGTGGCAGATGTGATTGTGATGGTTGGGACGTCGGCTGCAGATTGAACATACTTACTAACAAGATTCAATCTAACAAAAGATCAGACCCACCTGAAAGTTTCGACCTTTTCCTTCAGGTTTGTTTATTTTCAACATTCTTATATCGCGGTCATGCTAAATAGTTGATTATCTAAACTTTTGAACTTCAATCAATCTGATAAATGAATTATGTTACAGGGAGATGATAACAACGAAAGGCCCTTCTTCAGTCTTACTCCAGTAAAAGAAGGAATATTTTCAGTTGACTACAGTTCATCTTTACCACTTGTGCACGCATTCTCGATCTGTATATCAGTCATCGAATGCAGAAAATCATGTCAACGTACAGAACTAAGAACATATGTTGCCAGAAAAGTGGATGATGACGTGGATCCGGTAACGTATGCTTCACTTCCACCTGTTTCCCCTGTTGCAAGAGTCTAGTTATATACAGTATATAGTTGTAACTAGTATGACAATGAAATCCCTAGAAGATGCTGCATTTTGTTGTGCATCACTTGAAGTAACGTTATGTAAATCAATGTATTGGCATCACTTGGTGAAAATTTTAGCTTCATGTTATGTTATGGGTGGTTATAACTTATAACAGGTCGAGAATGGCTCGAGTAAAAAACAATTATGTTAACTCGTAGTAAAATAATTATCGAGTTATTTATAAAATAGGAAACCTAGTGAGCTTGTTTAGTAGGCTAACTATTTAGAGATGCCAAGGTACATTCACTTCCGTCGGATTTTAGAATATTCCGAACTAACTTAAAATTTGCAACCGACTCTTAACTAACTTAACTAACCCATATCAACTTTGCTATAATACTTTTATATATTCACTATACATAGACGAGCAACTATATAGTCATCATGAGAAAGAGAGAAGCTATTCTGAAAAGAGTTAACATGAAAATTTTAATCAGATACTAATGAAATAAGTGTTGCAAATGCAAAACTACATTTTCATTCTTAGAAGGTATTTATAGTTGGAAAATTACCAGATTGGTCATTTGACCAATCTGGTTTTGAATAATAGCCATTGACCCTAAATATTACGAAAGTAGCCACGTGGCGAGACGGCGGCGAGACAGAAGCATGCATTCTCGCTGAAATTATTTAATGTTGGCGAGACGTGGGCGATTCAGAAGTCTGCGCGTCTCGCTTTTCTCCAGCGATACGTCGCCGAGAAATATGTTGTTATATCTCGCCGGTCTCAAAAAAGTGGTACCAGTCCACCAGCCAGCCCGAATTACATTACAATTATTAAGGCCCATTGGCCACCGATCCAGCCCACTGTTTTGTTATTAAATTTCGCCTAAAGGCCCACCAATCCAGCCCACTACATTTCAGCCCACTACATTTCAATTTAAAGCCCAGTAACAAAATATTTATATATTTATAAAAAATTAAATAAAAATAAACAGCCATCACATTATCTAACTTCATTAACTATCTTAAAAACACTCTTACTTTAAAAAATATAACTCTATGGATAAAAATCAATATTGCTCTCAACCCGCCCCGAAACCTTCATCTTGGATCATGAATAAATGGAGGCGTCCAAGGAATCAACACGAATCTTCACCTTCGAACGTTCAAAACCCGGAAGAAAACCTGCTCGAAACCGTCATCATGCACAAGAAGATGTTCAAGGCAGACCATCTTCAGTACGTAAATGGGTCATTCCAGATGATGAATAAGATAAATGGTCAACAGATGTTATGGACTTTTATAATAAAAGGGATGCACCTTTTTGTTATTCTGTTATATTTTTGACACCAACAAAACTTGACAAAAAATTTTAGGGTATTTTACCCGGTCTACGACTTAACGGTTGGTTAACCGCAGTGGTAACGTTTTGTATCCATTATTGTTAAATTGATTTTTATACTTATATTTTTATAATTGTATTAATATAAGCATTTTTATTCAGCACATTGAAGGTTGGGTATTAAGAATGATGAATTGGAGACATAGAGAGCTTTACAAGAATCCGTTGTCGAATATGCGTTGGAGTATACTGCCTCCACAATTTTTTCATTTTTTAACCGACTCGTGTAGCAAGCATTCTGTTTCTTTTGCAGATGGAAAGTTCAACCCGTATCCCTCTTTTTTAGATACTGATTATGTATTTTTTATCTTTCTGTATTCAGAGTCAAGAATTGGTACTTGTTCGTGTTAATCTGCGAACAATAAAATTGGAGATTTTTTGTGGTGAAGAAATAGGTGGTGATAAATTTGGTCGGTTGGTTCACCCGATGTTGATGAAAATATGTGTTTATTTTAGCGCTCTATTAGTAAACCTCCTCTTTTGGAAAAAGTCTAAACAACCAGAAAACCATTTGGGATTGAAGTAAATGAAGATTATGTTATATCTCCTCAAAACTTAAGAGGTAATGAAGGAATTTATGTTTCAATGTTGATGGAACATTTGGTTACGGGGAAACCTTTAGATTGTGGTGAAAATTTTAAGGAGATGTGTAAATTGTGTAGACGGTTCATGACTGATCAATTTTACTTCTGGCGTAGCTTACCCCGTCCTCATTAGAATTTTATTGTATTAGTTGTAATGATTTTTATTATAATATTATGTATGATGTTTTTTGTTCTTATTTCATATAATAATAATTTATTTATGTATGATGTTTTTTGTATTTTCTACGGAAAATTATGACATCCGGGTTATGATTCTTGTATTTTCCACGGAAGATTTCTTGTATTTTCCACGGAAGATTTCTTGTATTTTCCATGGAAGATTTCTTGTATTTTGCACGGAAGATTTCTTATATTTATTAGTTAAAAAATTTGCTATGAATTATTATATATGAGATAATTATCAATAATTTAATTAAATATAAACACAACATAGAAAATATATTAGTATGTTTTAAAGAGTACAATAACCACTAAACAAGATACACTTTTTATTAAGGATGGTTTAAATCAAACTCCCATTTTTGTGAAACTTCACCAGTTGCATCACGTACATAATCAGAAAAACTCTGAGGATCGACATAAGCGTTTGGATTATTACGATTGCTGAATCCACGTCCTGTTGATCTTGTTGTTGCTTGTGAAGGGGCTGCGGTTTTACATTGGTCACGATGGTGTCCTTCTGTCTTACATCTACTACAAAATGTAGGTGTAACTTCTTCACCGCGAGAGGGTATACGTTTGTTCTCACGTGGCCTTCTTGCTTGTCTCTTGTTCATTAATGGTGGCTTGTTCATTAATGGTGGCTTAAGAGGCACCAAATTTGAAGGGACTTCCCATTCTGATCGATCTGGTAAAGGATTTATGGTCTCTTCATAAGTTGCCTTATAAACGTCTTTCGAAAACCAAACATTAGCCATGTTACTGCAGTCAATTATTTTTAAAAATTTTGAAACAGCAATTGCTGACCACAGGGTAGACCTGAATTCCCATTGACGACAACTACCGCTTTGACTGTGTAAATTAACTAAACCCTTTTTACCACCGTCAGCAACCTCAAAACAATGATCGTTGATACCTGTTACTGTCCACATAGCACTTTTTTTATTCTTCGCCTAATTTTATTTTCAGCCCATTTAGTAAGTATGTGCTGTAAATTTGCTGTTAATAAAAAATAATAATTATAAGTTATAATTTACAATACATTATCTCCAATTATATAAAATGATAAATTACCTCCAATTTGTCTACGATTAAAATACCACTTTTGTAAATACTCAAGAAAAATTTCAATAAGATCGGTGATAGGGAGTTTTCTTGCATGCTTAGACAAAGCATTGATAGACTCGGCACTGTTAGACGTCATTATATTATAGCGCCTCCCCGAACAATGTGCTCTTGACCATTTTCCAAAACCAATATTGAACAAAGTATTTTGAACGCGAGGAAGAGTAGATGTTAATCTAAACAGTCCATCCTTAAAGTCAGATAATCTGTAAGCTTTGTAAGTCTACCACCATAACGACTCAAAATTTTTCCCTTTCATAGACTTAAGTCGTAAGTTCATCATCAAATGACGACAGCAAAGCCCGTGAAAGGCGTCGGGAAATACTGTTTTTATTGCTACATCGATTGATGCAGCACGATCAGATATAATTGCTAAATATGGATAATACCAATACACTCTTTAAGCCTACTCAAAAACTAGGTCCAAGAATCTCCGCTCTCAGTTTTTCCAACACCATATGCTATTGGTAGAATTTGATTGTTTTCATCCATTGCTACAGCAAAAAACATAGTACCTAAATATTTACCTTTTAAATGTGCACCGTCTATGATAATCAAACGCCGTAAACGTCTCACAAAACTGCGAATCTAAATAAAACAAGTAAATTAATATAGTTAATAATATTATATAATAATTTGTAAATTTATATAAGATAACAAAAATTTTTACCGCAACACCAATAGCCAAAAAAACATTTCAAAACGTCCACTTTCATCGGTTGCAATGTGCGTTACAGTTCCGGGGTTCACCTTCTTTAAATTATAACAATAAACAGGAAGATCTTCAAATTATTTCTCAGGTGACCCATTTAAAAGTTGAAGAGCATAATTTTTCCCCCTCCAAGCTTGTTGATAAGATAAATCAATTTTATAATTTAACCTAAAATCATTCATAATTTCTTTACCACGATATATTCGTCCGCTATCTTTAAGTTGATCTTTTGTTAGCTTGACGAATATTGGGATAAGTCTGCGTTCTCGAACAAGTATGAATATCGTTAAATACCTAGCTTGAAAAATATTTGAACTTTCAAACGCATATGCTCTGATACGCCAACTGCATTCTTTGTTTCGACATGATGCTTCAAATCTTTTTTTTTTACGATCGCTCGACTTTTAACTCAAAACAATAATTAAGACACATTTTACCTAGTTCCAGCTGCAGATCGTCTTTAGTGTTAAAACATTGACCTTCTTTTACATTTGAAGATGATGACTTATAATTTTTAAGTTCATTATCTGTGGGATCGGGCAAGGACTCAAGCAATGTACAATAATCTGCAATTGAAACTTTCAACTCATAATCTTCATACACAACGGGAGAAAATTTCTTCTTTTCAAAATATCATGTAAATCAAAATTTTCTTTTTCTAAATCATTATTTTCTTTTGTTACGAAACTACTACCAGCATCATCTTCTTCACTAACATATAAGATAAAAATATGATTTGGATCATTAATAACAAGATTTATAAAAAATAAACAATCATTATCATTCAATATGTCAATTAAATGAGTGTACGTAGACATTTTATAACGTAATCTTATAAGTTTTTTAAAACCAATATACTAAAAACAAGATTATTTAATTCTTCAAATGTAATATTGACCGAAATCTTCAAAGCCCAACGAACGAAAGCCCAGTCGAAGGAAGCCCAGCCGAATGAAAGCTCAGTCGAAGGAAGCCCAGCCGAATGAAAGCCCAGTCGAAGGAAGCCCAACCGAATGAAAGCCCAGTCGAAGGAAGCCCATACTTAATTAGTATTAGGTTTTTTTGGGCTCAAGGAAGGCCCATGCGAAAGAAGGCCCACCCGATCCAAGAGAGACGCCGGCGCCCCGTGTCGCCCCCATATTAGGCGATACCTATCCATATTAGGCGAGACGGAGGCGATATATCATGGGTACATATCGCCTTTGTACTTTATTCGGGCGATACATCATGGGTTTGTATCGCCCGACAGCGATATTAGCGTGTTTTTTTTGTTGGCGATACATCATGTGTTTGTATCACTGCTAGGCGATATTCAGCCACTTGTTCTTTTGTGATTGGTCTGGTTGTTTTAGTTATATGGATAGTCAAAAGCTATTATTCAAAACCAGATTGGTCAAATGGCCAATCTGGTAATTTTCCCGTTATAGTTAGTTGTCTTGATTATAGTGTGATCTAGACACTAAATGATGAAAAAAACATGGTATGAAACTACGAACTAAAGAAATATAACAACAGTTTACCCTAAAAACCCATGGGATCAAAACTGGACCTGATTCAGGAAAATAGACCATAAAATTTATATTATAACATGTGACGATTTACAAGGCAATATAAAAGTTGGGTGTTGTGTTTCATACACCAGTGATTTGATGGATCGTAGTAAACGGTCGTTTAGAAGGCTGTAAACGGCCGTTTAGAAAGCTGCAAACGGTCGTATATGATGCTGAAAACGGTCGTATGTTTTGCTGCAAACGGTCGTTTAATAATCTGTAAACGGTCGTTTAGGAATCTTCAAACGGTCGTTTACTTTTTCTCAAACGGTCGTTTAATTTTTGGTCGATTTAAGATGCCCATTTCCCCATCCACTCAAACGACCGTTCAATCATTTATACACCTCCATACCTCTCCTCTCTATCCATTCCTTCAATCATCTTCATCATCTTCCTCATCTTTCTCATTATTTATTATAAAGGTTTGTTTATTAGTATTATTCTAATAAACTAGTTTAATATATATTTTATTGTGTTACTAATTTTAATTATTGTAGGTAATGGCTTCAAGTTCACGTCAAGACACAGCGTCGGTTCGTGTTTCTAATCATCCTTGGCTCCAGTTTCGACGAGGGTCAGATGAATATAAAAGACTTCAGAAACTTTTAGATAAAGAATTTGAGGCTTCACGTTCGATATCTTGGAGTTTGTTACGGGACGTGGGGGAATTTACTCGTGCTCGTGACATGATGAACGAGCCGTGGAGAAGATTTTTTGCAATTAGTGGTCCACAATATAAGGAGCTTTGTTTGGAGTTTTTCTCCACTTTTAATTTCGATTCGAACAATCATAACTACAGGTATACAAATTTAATTGGATTATATATAATTTCATGTTTACATTTAATTGAAGTTATATTTTTTTAACAGTGATACCGATGCTATCAGTTTTGTTCTCGGGGGGGTGCCACGTAATTATTTAGTGGCCGATTTTGGTGTTTTGATGGGTTTATATACAGTTCAAGAGACCCATCAATCTGATTTTTTGGAAGGACTTACACAATTTCCAGAAGATTATAATGATGAAATATTTTGGGAAGAAATTTGTGATGGCCAATATATACCTAACAATAAAACAAAAGCTACAAGAATGAACGATCCGTTGTATAGATATCTTCATCGCGTTATTGGTCATACTATAGCTGGACGTAGGATGACTAGTGGTGGGGTGACTAAAAAGGATTTGTTCTTTTTATTTTGTTTGATTAAAAGGAGGCCTTGTAATCTGGCATATATGCTTGCTGATTATTTTACTTCTTGCACGGGTACAAAGAAAACCGGACATATTTGTGGTGGTACATATGTTACTCGACTTGCCGAGTCTTTACATATTCTCACCCCTGACAACGTGGCAAGTTTAAACGGGCCGGTACTTATGTCCGGATTTGTTGATCGTGAACATCTTATACGGATGGACATGATCGCAGATTATCCACAAGTTAGGTGGAGGTTTAAACATAATAATCAAATATGGATACCTCCATATCAAGATCCTCCTGATGATCTGTAATTTTTTTTATGTTTTAGTTATTGTAATAAAGAATTTATTTATGTTTTATTAATTGTAATAATGAATTTATTTATGTTTTAGTTATTGTAATAAAGAATTTATTTATGTTTTATTAATTGTAATAATGAATTTATTTATGTTTTAGTTTTTGTAATAAAGAATTTATTTATGTTTTATTAATTGTAATAATAAATTTATTTATTATATAATAATTATTGGGAAATGTGCCAGAATTATTCACAACTGGACATACATGTTGGGAAATGTGCCAGATCAAATCACAATTCACAATTCACGTTTACAGAATTATTCAAATGGAAGATGCCTATAAATTTCCTTTACACATTTCACAATTCACAATTCACAATTCACAATTCACAATTCACAAGTATTCAAATTCATTTATTCACACATCATCGTAATTCAGGTCAATAATGTCTCAATTTTATAATGATTGGGTGTACCAAACAAGAGAAGAGTTAATGGATTGGGTGCAAAACACTGCACACGCCCTTGGATATGTTATTGTCACACAACGAACGAAGAAGACTGTATACGGATTCGTCAACAAGGCATTTCTTATGTGCGATCGTGGTGGTGTATACAAGTCAACATCAGATTCAACCACACATTCAGGCACAAAGAAGATAGGTTGTCCATTTCAACTTATAGCAAAATATCATGAAGAAGATCGAGGTTGGAAAATACATGTTGTCTGTGACGAACATAACCATGAACCTTGTAAATTTTTAGAGGGTCATGCTTATGCAAAAAGATTGTCTAAAGAAGAGTATGCATTGGTGGAAGATCTCACAAGAAAAAATATGCAGCCACGTGATATTCTTACGACTTTAAAGAAAATAATGATAAAAATATATCCACAATTGAAACCGTGTATGATGCACGGACAAAGATACGAAAGTTGGATAAATTTGGAACCACCCCAATGCAATCACTTCTTCAATCTTTGCAGATGGGCGGATACATCTATGATTTTACTACTGATGACGAATCAAATCAATTAAATGATTTGTTTTTTGTTAACCCCGCTTCACTAAAAATATGGCGTGCGTTCCCGCATGTGATTATTTTAGATTGCACGTACAAGACGAACAGGTATCGCCTCCCTTTTCTTCAGATTGTTGGCTTAACTTCAACAAATAAGACATTTTGTATTGCTTTCGCATTCATACGAAATGAGAAAAAAGATAATTTCAAGTGGGTTTTAAATTGTCTGAGAAAAACATTGGATGGGTATATGCTACCACGCGTCATAGTCACTGATAGAGAGTTGGCATTAATGGATGCATGCCAAGTAATTTTTCCAGAAGCAACCCGATTGCTTTGTAGATATCATATACAGGAGAATATCAGAAAGCATTGCAGACCATCTTTCAGGTCTCAAACTGAGTGGGATAAATTTATGTATTACTGGAGATTTCTGCTTCAATCTCCAACAATTGAGGCCTATTATGAAAATCGAACGCGATTGCAGACAAAGTTGATGAACAAGCATCGAAGTATTTTCCTGATCTATTAAATTTATTGTTTTTATTTTAATGAAATTGAAACTAACATTTTTTATTTCTCTTTGCAGATGTGTTTAATTATTTGGATGTTAACTGGTTGCAAAATTATAAAGAGATGTTCGTGTCTGCATGGATTGATAAACATCTAAATTTTGGAGAACGAACAACAAACAGAGTAGAAAGCCAACATGCTCTGTTAAAAAAACATTTGAATTCTGACAAGTCAAATTTAGATAAATTTATAACAATTTTAAATAACATAGTACGTTTACAGGAGACACAAATAAAGGCAAGTTTCGAGGAAAGTCGGATAAAAATAAAACATCAACATAAACATAATTTATTTGCTTCTTTGTTATCAAACGTTTCTCATGAAGCTCTGGATATATTACTTGGAGAGCTGACACGAGTTAATGAAATTCAAAACCAATCACAAACCTGTGGCTGCCATATTCGTACTAGTTGCGGTTTACCATGTGCTTGTGAAATCGCACAGTATTTAAAAGCAGGCAAACCTATTCCACTACATTCGATAGATATATTTTGGAGGAGGCTTGACTTTTCACCGGTATTGTTAAACGAAGACGAAGAAGATATTCAATGTGATGACGAAGTTGAGAGGTTCAAAGAAGCTTACAAGAAACAAAAAATCAACAGTGAAAAGGAATTGGTTAGAAAGGATAAAAAGCATAACGAATCCTATCAGCATAAATCTTAACGAGCCTACGGTGCAAAAAAATACTCGTGGAAGGCCAACACTCAAATCTCAAAAACAAAACAAACCAAACCCTTCACCTGCTGAACCTGCTCGAGATCATACCTACACGACAGATGATTTTGTTAGTTATGATTTTATGGGGTTGAGCCCCCCAAAACATACTTCAAACGTAGATAACACAACTCAATCTTCTCTATATCATCATCCTTTACTAATACAGATTCCAACACTTTTCCATCCGTATATAACACATATAGAGAACGTAAGCAGTGATGGTAACTGTGGGTTTCGTGCAGTTTCCTTCTCCTTAGGATACGGTGAAGAATATTGGCTGAATATGAGGTATGAGCTTTTAAACGAGTTACATAACAATTCTAATTTGTACAGAAATCTTTTCTTCAGCTCATATGATGAGACAGAACGTAGTTTATCATGGCTACAACCGGGTCCAGCTCCTCATCAACATTGGATGATAATGCCATACACAGGATTATTGATCGCCAACAGATTTAATGTGATTCTTCAATGCTTATCTCCCACTGAAAGTGCAACTTATTTTCCGTTATGGATAGGTCCGGATGAACTCATGTACCACCAATTCATTACTATTGCACATGTGTATGGTTGCCACTACGTCTCTGTGCGTTTGGAGGGTGAATATCCATTGCCTTTCATAACGCCGTTATGGAATTTTCACAAAAGTAATAATGCGGCTGCGTGGAAAAGAAAGTACAAGGAGAGACTTCAAAGATATAGTCAATATATACTTCGAAATAAAACTGTTACTCGTTTCAATATAGATTAGATTAGTATCACTTGTAACTGTTCTCTTATAAGGTTCAAATATTTTAAACTTATATATAAATTATTCGTTTAGTAAAAAAATCATATAATATAAAATTTAATATAATTAATAAAAATTTAACATAATTAATAGAAAAACTTAATACTTATATTTATTCTTAAATTTAAAATAATAATATTAGAAAAACACAAACGACCGTTTATGATATAGTAAACGACCGTTTACTATTTTGTAAACGACCGTTTGCAGATCTGCAAACTACCGTTTATATCCATGCATACGACCGTTTGATACTTCCTAAACGCCCGTTTACTCCTTGACAAACGGTCGTTTGTCAAGGTGGTGTAAAATACCCGACCGGTGGTGTATGGATCAATGCTGCCTAAAAGTTTCCACCAATAAAAGAAGGGAATGCAATAAATGTGAGTAGAGACCACATCCTTCTGTAATCTTCTTTGAAACCCAAAATCTGAAAATCTATAAATAAAAAAATTAAGAAAAAAGGTCAAGCACTCTCTCTTAAAACTATTTCTTTCTCTCTCTCTCTATCTTCATCTTCTTCAATAAATTCTTATTCTCACATTTTTCAATCGCATTTGCTATTCGTGTAGGGTTCATTATTGGATAATCATGTTGCTAGGATAGATTTTGAAGCTATGATGATCTAAAGGATATTATTCATGAAGTTCCATATGTGATTGAAAAACTGACTGGAATTTACATCAACATGAACGTTCAATGAACTAATCAGAACGATGAGTTAGCCTTTGGATAAACAAAATGGTATTATATAAAAGCGACTCTTAGGGGCTGTTTGACGGACTCTTAATGGTTCAGATGTCTGAATGATTCAGCATTTAATGGTTCAGACTGTTTGTTTCGCGAGCAAATGTCTGAATGGTTAAGACATTTACCTCTGAATGGTTAAGCATTATACTAATGCTGAATAGTTAAGAGGTCTAATGCTGAATGGTTAAGACATATTATCTGAATTGGTCAGACATTTGCCTTTCAATAGTTAAATGATATACTAGCTCTTAATAGCTCAGACCTCTTAATGGTTCAACATTTAATGGTTCAGACCTCTTATTGGTTGAGCACTTAATCATTCAGATATTGTCAAACAGTCCCTTAACCTTTTAGACACTTGTCCTTTTGTTGTGGTGGAGGAAGTAGAGGTTCTTTACTACGCGCACCTCGCTCATTGACTGAACAGCTTCCTTAAACTATTGTTTGTAATTGGGGTGTAAATATGACGACTTGCTCGAGATCCACTCATTTAAAGCTTGAATCGAGTTAAGCTTCCATGAGCATGTGCTTCACATATTAAGCTTGACTAAACTCAAGAGCCTAAACAAGCAAATTGTTTATATAGTTTTTATTTAATTTTTAAATATACATATTTCTAAATATAATAATTATACAAAAATATGATAAAAATAAATTAATAATATATTCTACGTTATAGATAAAGATCTCACGAATATTTATAATTGTATAAAGCGAGACAAGATCGAACTATAACAAGTAAAATGAGTCAAACTCAAGTTAACAATGATAGAGACTCAAATTATTTACAATCCTCATCCCCAACTAGAGGTGTACACACTTTTTTTTTTTTCTAAACCGGTTCGGTTTTTATACCGGATCGGTTTATTTTGGACTGGTTTTTTATCCCGTTTTAAATGGTTTTTTAATTAAACGGGTTTACAAACCGGTTTTAAGTGCCGGGTTACCAAGACCGATGCACAAATTGCCTGTTCGAGTCGGGCTATTCGGGGTTTTCTCCGGTTACCTCTATCCCCAACTCTATGATTTAAATTTAAGGAGACCCGTTAGCCCACTTCCCAAATTTAATCAGCCCAGTAATAAGCCCAGTCTGACTTATTCCAAATTGAGTATAGACATAAAGTCAGGTACAGCCGTACAGCTTCAGAAGTTCAGAGTTCAGACTTCAGCCTACATAATTCATTAATTTTTTTATTATTGTTTTTGAAGATTCTTGGCTCGAAACTCATATGATAATTATTTTCCTATTACTACTAATATCTTTGTCACTTATACATAACCAAATTTAATTTCAAAACAATAAAATTAAATAGGCATCCGTATGTGATATAAAAGATGATTTTTTACTACTTCCATTTCTCCGTACCACTACTCATGCTTATCCTTCATGCAATACGTATAACTGCTTATATGATTCTCTTAAGTACTCTACTGCAAAGGCCCGACATTTTTCTCTCAGCATTGAAAATTTATGCGTATGTCTTCTGAAAATTTATATATATTGAGTCCAGTCCTCTTGGTATTGCAATAAAAAAAATATGGGGCGGTGATTTTCGGCTCCCTTATGTATTTGTTCAAGTTCCGTCACTGTTTTAATAAGTGGGTCTTGCATTGCATTGAACACGCCATATCTTATATTTATGTTAAGTTGAATACTAGCAACTTTAATTATGATATTAAATTGAATCATACATGATTTATAATAACTGCGTTTCAACTTCTAAGATGTGCAATAATAATTAAAAAAAGAATGAATGATGAATAAACTTAGAAAACACGTTGTACTCATTGTCGTATCAAAACAAGGCTTTTCTCCACTAAAAGATGGGACACCCAACGGCGCCAAAGCAACACCCATGTGATGCTAAATCATTGCTATTTAAAATTCAGTTTAGTATATATAATTGTAACATTATGTAATATATAATATACAGTGGCTTATTATAAAAAAAGGTTTTTTAAGTCTAAATGGAAATGTAGGCGTTATTTATATTAATGCGTTTTTTTGTAGTAATATCGGATAAAAAAGTTTTGATTAATATTTATAAGGAAAGAATTAACAGTAGTCAGTTACACGTATGAGGTATTAAGGTGCTGTTTGTTTTTTCTGCAGGAAAACGTCTGCAGTCTGCGGACCACATCTGCAGACATCTGCAGCAGAAGATGTGGACCAAACGTCTGCAGTCTGCTAGAAAAAGACTGTTTGTTTTTTTTCACATCTGCAGACTATTAAAATATTTTATAACTAAAATAAATCTATTTTTTAACATCTACAACAGAAAATGTAGATCATCTGTAACACCCCTAACAAACCCACTCTCTGTTTCTTGATCAATCAAAGTACCAGTCAATGCTCCTAACATAGTACCCACTGCAAATTGAAAAACAGAACATCAATTTACTTCAATTAAGAGCCAAAAGATGATAAAAACTAATGATTAACAAAAAAAAAAACGTAACAAAATTGAAATTCACAAATGCCCCCAATTCAAAAACTGAAAACACCCACAATCAAACAGTCTGCGCACTCAAAACCTCTTCCCGCAGACGTCAGGAAAACGTTTTTTAATGAAAGGTCTTCTAAAAATCAAACAGTCTGCGCACTCAAAACCTCTTCCCGCGTCTGCGTGCGCGCAGATGAAGAGGTGGGGAAGGGTTTTGAACAAAAACAAACACACCCTAAATGAATTCATACGCTAGGGTGAAGAATGATGTTAGATCTTAATGCAAGGCATATTTAAAGACAAGATGAAGAAAAAGACTATGGATCTTGTTAAAAAAATGTTAACCTTTATATGATCAGACCAGTTTTTCTATTAAGTTTATAGTTTGAAATGCTTTTTTCTTGAAAAGACTCCCTACAATTTTCTTCACTTGTTTTATAAAGAACTCAAATTTCTTTCATAAAGTTGTTGATTGTTTAATAAAACTTGTGTGAGTTTTTATCAATAAATTCAAGAAGTATTTGTATGATTCCATTAAGTTTTACTAAGACTTGTATATCTTCTATTATGTTTTGACTCCCAAAGTAATAGTTCTCTAACTTCCAAAAGTTATATGGAGGAAATCAGACAATTAGAGTAAAGGAGAAGAATAAATTTATTGGTATACAAGTAATATAGCATTCAAAAAAAGTAAATAAAAAGAACCCATAAAAGAATTAAGAGAACTCTATGGTGGTAAACAATGGTGACAATCTACGACCATAGTGACGGAAACAAGAGAAACGACGATAGCTATGGTGTTATAATTATGATAACAAGAGAAAAGTAAAAATATAACCTATATATACAGACAAGTATCCTTAGGATAAGACGGGATGAGAAAGAAGATAAAGAAAATTATCCACACAAAAGGAATAATACGAGAAGAGTTAGAGAGAGAGAGAGAGAGAGTAAGCAAAGAAGACAAGAACTCTAATACTCTAATATCATGTATAATGATAAAACCTATTGTGTCTTATTAGTTGATTGTGCATAAAATATGAGTGAAGAAAACTAATTATATTTTCATGTAGAATGATGAACCCTTATAAAAATTGTGTCTTATATAGAAATAAAATAAGTAAAATTATAATAGAAACTTAATCAAATCATATCCCCTAAGACCCTAATAGTACTAAACATTATTACAATAATCTCTCACTAATATATAATGTATAACATATTTCAGTTTGTTAGATCATACACAATAAAGAGAGTTAAAAATGTTCAAAAACATACGGAAATTTTAGGCGCACCGTGCTTTTCCTGGATAAAACCGACCCAAGCTGTTACGGTTAGGTCTCCCAGTGACCGCTAGGTCAGGTGTGACATCTAGCTGTCACGGTTTACCCTACCCGTGACAGTTAGATCTGGGGTCAATGATTGGGTATGTAATTATGGGGGTATTGATTGGGTATGTAATTATGGGGGTATTGATTGTGCGCAGGGGGGGCTATATGTCACGGTTTATTTTTATTGCTTTTATTTTTTTTTATTCTTTTAAGCATTAAATATTTATTTTTATTTCGTGTATCTTCCTTAAAGATTAAACATTTATTTTTATTTCCGTAATTTTATCACTGTAAACTTGAGAATGAAAAGGCGGGAAACACCGTTCGATCGGAGTTTGATTTCGTGTATCTTCCCTAAGCATTAAACATTTATTTTTATTTTCGTAATTTTATCACTGTAAACTTGAGAATGAAAAGGCGGAAAACACCGTTCGATCGGAGTTTGATTGATTATCGATTACTAGTTTCACCGTCACATCATTTCTATCTTTTCGTGAATATATAATATAACTATTGTTCTTATGATCTGTATTATTTCGTTAGATATTTGAAGAAACTAAGAAATTCTGCTATGAAACTGGTGTGAAAGTTGCTGTTGCATATGGTGGTGCACCGATTTATCCTCAGGTTTATATACTTTTAAAATCATTAACAAACACTATTTTATGGTTTTAATCATTAACAAACGTGCGATTCAGTTCATCTTTTTTTTTTCTAATCTGCTTAATTAGTCTTTGTAATCTGTTATCTTTAATCTTGATTCAGAACGCGTTGACTTTAATCTTTGTGGAGACAAAACGCAGCGCAGATACAATTAACATTATCACATGGTTAACTTAATCTGATGCAATTCATGGTCATATTACAAGTAATTTTAAACAAGTTGGTTGTTATTTTATCACATGGTTAACCTAATCGTAAAAATCAGTTGTTATCAAACATATACAATAAACATTATCAACATTGCAAATATAAAGCAAACAAACAAAGAAACACAACCAAACAAATACAACCAATATACAAATCATCATAACTGAAACTGCACACATATATATATACAACGAGTTTTTACATACAAAAGAAATAAAATACAAACAAAATATCTATCTAATCCATCATCCCCGGATCGCTGCCCTGACCAGACCCGCCCGCGCCAGATGGGCCAGCACCGTCATGGTCTAACCGCCTCGGTGGCTGTGACAACAACGGCGTACCCGAGGCGGTATAGTCCGCGACCATGTGCTGGATGACCCAGTCCAGCATATCATGCAACCTCGCGGTCATATCCTCCAGCCTCACGGTGGTATCATGCAGCCTCGCGGTCGTATCATGCAGCCTCGCGGTCGTATCCTCCAGCCTCGCGACCCTGTCTCGTGTGTCTTGAATCATATCAAGAACATGAGCAGGCAATCGCACGGCGTGGTACACGCGCTGGGGATGCTGGGGCGGGTCCTGGTCGTGCGGCGGGGGAATGGGCTGATCCTCCCCCCCGCCAAGGGCCTCGTGGGCGTCCTGAAGGTGGACCTCAGCCCCCGCCAGCTCGGGTGGGTCCACCAACGGCTCGGGCACCCATGGCACGAGCTCCTGGTATTTGGTGAGCAGGTGCCACGTGCCGTTGGGGAACCTCCGAACTATCCTCATCCCAGTGGCGGTGCTCCGGCCGGCCACGTGTAACATCCGACCCATTTGAAATTGTAACCGAACTCGTTTATATCAGTAAATGAAATCTATTCATTTAAAACGTATTGATGTGTCATTAATTCACATTACATATAGTTATTAATATGATGTTATAAAAAAAAAATATATATATATATATTATAAAATTATATTAGTAATTATGAAGTTTAAACAAAAATAATAATGATAATAATAATAATGATAATAATAATAATAAAATAAATACTACTAATAATAATTAGTAAGAATTATATATAATATATATATATATATATATATACATATATATATATATATAAGCATGTATTAAAATTGAATATATAAGTTCAGGGGTTATTTCTGCCAATTTAGAAACTTAATAAGAAGTTTCAAACATAAAATAATAAACTTGGAAACCGCAGGGACTGATTGTGTAATTTTTTTAAAACCCGGCTTCCCACCCCCGATTTTCCGGCGACTCGCCGGCGAGATTCCGGCCAAACTCCGGCGAAGCCGAAAACAGCAAAATTTCATCATTTCAACTCGCAAAACCGGTTCCAATACCCTCGTGGACTAGATTCGAACCTAAGGCAAACATTAAACACGATTAATAGCCGTTAAATTCGAATCCAAAGTTCCACATCGAACTCACGAAATTCCCGACCAAAAGCAGTCAAATTATTCCAATTTGAACCCACAATCACAAAGAAAGTTTCTTGGATCCAATTTAGATTGAATTCCAACAAAAACACGCGTTGAATCAGTCCACTAACGGCTAAAAATTCTTACTTTTATCTCGGATTCTAAACCGACAAAGAAACCCACTCAAACACTTATAATAAACAAAATTGAATTCATATAATCAAGCATATCTCGGTTCCGAACCTTTCTGTACTCTCAATTTCATCTAAAACACACACACACATCGAAATCACTCGTCACCTACATCGCGACCTGCAACTCCAATTCTAACCAACTTCCACTCGATTTTAATTGAAATTAATATAGGGGTTTCCATCTAGATCATCATTAGAAGGTTCCCCTAAGTTTAATTTGATTATCGTGGTGTTTTGAGCATCAACCGGTTACCCCACGAGCCGCGATCTGTTCTTGAAGAATTCAACCTCAATCGAACATCGTACAGGTAAATTACACACACATACATACTCGATACATCATGGGGAACAAAAGCCCCATGATTCCCGAAGCTATCTAAGTAGAATTCATGCTCAATTTGAGCTTTGATCAATCTAGGGCTCGAATTTGGATTTGGGGGTTTGGTATTATTGGTTTAAAGGAATTTAAACCGGATCATAACCGCGGCCACGGCCTTTGGTTCACCGGTTCCCACGCCCAAATTCAAACAGAAGGTCCCGGGTTCGACCCCGGGCACCTACATTATTTTTTTTTAGGCCATTTTAAGCCTCTAAAAATTCTAAAAAAATTCATAAAAATCATAAAAAATATTTTTAAGACATTAAAAATATTTAAACAACTAAATTATTTTTCTGGAATTTATTTCAATATTTTATCTATTTTTAATAAATGTTTTAAATAAATAAAGTTATAAATAATACAAAATTATTTAAATAAAAATGAACTCCTAATAATAATTTAATTTATTGAATTATTATTTGACACAATTATTTGTAATAATTTCACACAATATTTATTATTGTTTAAATAATGATTAAATATATAAATTTATTATATTTAAATCATTTTAAATAACAATTTCATTTCTTTTAATAAATTAAATAATTAAACATATTAGTTAATTATCACATAATTAATTAATAAGATTAATTATTTATTTTCCACATTTTCACAATAAATCAAACAGATACGTAAACTAATACGTTTATTTCTAAAATCTAAACATAATCATTTTCAATAAATCTATTTGTTTCAAGACATACAAATTAGATAGAATATTTAAACCACCATTCAAAATCAAAATGGAAACCTTAAAACATTCCCAAACTTTCAAATCATTATTATTCTAACACGAGACGCCGTTCCTTAGGTTAACCGTAAGGAAATCACAGGTGTCTAAACTATCACGTCCAAATTCCAATCTCATCAATCAAGTGAGTATTCATATCCCCTTTTTATATCATTTCCTATTTGGGGGAAATCATGTGATACAATATATTCTATCACGATATTCTATGTTATTTCATTTTCAATTCAATTCAAGACAGGTTATGTTATTACTTGCAATTACGTGAACATACTGTGATAAACTGGACGACAGTAGAACCCTAATTCAATCAATCAATCAATCCTGGCAACAATGTAGATCTACTGGTTTGGATAACCCACCCCATATGGCTTACGAGTGGTGATTGTGCCAGAGGCAATTAGTCAATCTATGGTGTTTGTGTGGAGTCTATTATATGCAAGTGTCAAGTCAAAGGGTTTTATATTGTGTCGGTTTATCTATATGCTTCGCGGTTGCCATATAAGTCTTAATATTACCTTGTGAATTGAATTACAATCGATGGATCAATCAATCAATCTATATGTATATTCAAAACTGTGATTACTCACCAGCTAACTCGTTAGCTGACTTTATTTTCTCACATGATTTCAGGTTAAGCAAGATAGTGGACTTCTACGTGCTCATCTAAGACACGGACCTAGTTAAAAGAAAAGACGATTATTATTTGTGGTTTCAATTATTGTATTTGTGTATGTTGTACTTATTCTATTATGTAATCTGATTTTAATATTATTTCAACTATTAGACAACCATGTGTTATGAACAATCCATCATTCCCTCGTCCGCTCCGATGATTCCGCCGTCGGTCGGGGTGTGACAGATTGGTATCAGAGCCATGGTTATAGGGAATTAGGTTATTAGAAATGGAATGACCTAGACTATAACTAAGTACCTTTACACATGAGTCCCCTCATGTATTTTATATACTTAGATAGGATTTTATGTGCCTTACATGTTTATACTTGATTATGTGATTTTCTGTTTATGTGATTCTTCTTATACTATGAATCTATCAATATACACACGAAACTTAACTCATATTCTAAGGCATTGTGTGCCTAATTCAAGTGATTTCAAACTCCAAAACTCGATTGTTATTCATGGTTTTCAAATCTCGTCAAAGTCCGTGTCACACGACCGAGAACATGCAATGCTGGAAGAGTGGGATACCTGTATCTTAAGGTGTTCTGTCTAGGCAAGGTATTTCATACAACTTGATTACCTTACCTGGGAACCCTCGAGATGAGTATTCGCTTATAGGTACGCATGTCCTCGTGCTGGACACAAATACTTTGATAAGTCAACGTATTCGTTTTGGTTTGCGAACCGAACGTTTACACTCCTAACCTCTCATTGTTGTTTTAAACAATCTCATTAATGATTTTATTATTTTGAAAAGTTTTAAAAAAACCAATTACCCGTTACTCATAAAGGTTTCTTCATTCCTTATTATACAGCATGTCTTCTCGTCAAAACCGCTCCCGATCTAGAAGCTCTGGCCGCAAGATTGCTGCTATGGTGGCACGGGAAGTTGCTGCGGTTATCCCAACACTGCTTACTCATTTGAATCAAGGCAACAATGCTGTCCAAAACACAACTGCACCAAACACTGTCCAAAACCCAACTGCACCAAACCCTCCCAAAACTTGTACTTACAAGCATTTCAATTCCTGCAATCCCACTAAGTTTAGCGGAGCCGAAGATGCCACTGGTCTTCTGCAATGGTTCGAGAGTATTGAAAACACGTTTCTTAACAGCGAATGTCCTGAAAATCTCAAAGTTCGCTACGCTACCAGTGTTTTCCAGAAGAGAGCTTTAACTTGGTGGAACGGGGAGAAACGAACCCGTGGCACTGATGCTGCCCTGGCATTGACGTGGGCTGAAGTAAAGGAACTCATGACACGAGAATTCTGCCCACGAAATGAAATCAAAAGACTAGAAGCTGAATTCTGGGATTTGGCTCAGGAAAGCGGCGAGAATCTGGTTTACACTAACCGTTTTCACGAGTTGAGTCTTCTGGTTCCTCATCTAGTTACTCCCTCATCTCGAGCTATCGAGAAGTACATAGGTGGTCTCCCTATGCAAATTCAGGATACCGTGTGGGGTAGGAACCCTACTAACTTGGCAGATGCTATCCGTCTAGCAGCTCAGTTAACCGACAACCATGTCAAGGCCGGTACCTTGACCAGGAAGGGTGACAAGAAGAAAATGGAGAAGTCTTCTACTGAAACAACCAAGGAAGACAAGCCTGAAACTTCCAGGAACCGGAAGAGGAAGGCTAACTCTCAAAACTTTGCTGTAATTACCCCTGCTGTTCCAATCAACCAAGTCGCACCGACCTATCAACCAACCATGAATAATCAAGCCCCAACAAAGAAACCTTACACTGGGCCATTTCCACAATGCAACATCTGCAAGTATCATCATCCTACTGGTGCTAAGTGTCGTCAGTGCACCAGTTGTGGTCGTTTTGGTCATACATTCAACATATGCAGGAATGCTGCTAAGGCATTGGTAAATGCGCCAGTCCAACAAAACCCTCCTGCAATTGCTCAAGTTCGTGCATGTTATCAATGCGGTGATCCAACTCATTTCCGTAACCGATGTCCTCAGCTCGTTAATGCCGTACCCGCAGCACAAGGGCGTGCTTTTAACATCAATGCCCAACAAGCTCAGGCTGCTAATGATGTGGTGAATGGTACGTTCCTAATCGATCATCAATATGCTTCAATTTTATTTGATACCGGTGCCGATAAAAGTTTTGTATCCTTAGAATTTGAACCTTTGCTTGTTAATACCCGAACTAAGTTAGGGAAACCGTTTACAGTAGAATTAGCTGATGGGAAATCCGTCACAATTGATTCTGTCATCCAAAATTGTACCCTTAAACTTAGTGAACACGAATTCCCTGTCGATCTTATACCGATGCCACTTGGAAGTTTTGACGTCATTATAGGCATGGATTGGTTGTCAAAGAACCACGCTGAAGTCGTCTGTTTCGAGAAAATCATCCGGATCCCTCGCGCATCTGGAAGTGTCTTAAATATTTACGGGGAAAAGCTTTCCAAGGGATTAAAACTCATGTCTTGCACCAAAGCTCAAAAGTACCTCCGCAAACATTACGTGGCTTTCTTAGCTCATATCGTGAAGGCAGATGAGAAATCTAAGAAGATTGAAGACATTCCGGTTGTTCGAGAGTTTCCTGAAGTCTTTCCCGATGATTTAACCGGTCTTCCTCCTGTTCGTCAAGTCGAATTCCGTATTGACCTTGTGCCTGGCGCAACTCCAGTAGCAAAATCTCCCTATCGACTTGCACCATCTGAGATGCAAGAGCTTGCTAGTCAACTTCAAGAGCTCTCCGATAAAGGCTTCATTCGACCAAGTTCCTCGCCCTGGGGAGCCCCAGTTTTGTTTGTGAAGAAGAAGGACGGTTCTTTTCGAATGTGCATCGACTACCGGGAGCTTAATAAGCTTACTATCAAAAACCGGTATCCTCTACCCAGGATCGACGATTTATTTGATCAGCTTCAAGGAGCCTCTCATTTTTCCAAAATCGATCTCCGCTCAGGTTATCATCAATTACGAGTGCACGATGATGATATTCCCAAGACAGCTTTTCGCACAAGATATGGCCATTACGAGTTTACAGTAATGCCATTCGGGTTAACCAATGCACCTGCTGTGTTCATGGATTTAATGAACCGCGTGTGTAAACCATATCTGGACAAATTCGTGATCGTTTTCATTGACGACATTCTCATTTATTCAAAATCAAAATCCGATCACGAACATCATCTCCGTTCGATCCTTGAACTTCTGAAACAGGAAAAGCTTTATGCAAAATTCTCAAAGTGTGAATTTTGGCTTAAAGAAGTCCAATTCCTTGGTCACATCGTAAACGACAAAGGTATTCACGTGGATCCTGCAAAGATTGAGGCAGTGAAGAATTGGGTAGAACCCAAAACTCCTACCGAGATTCGTTCATTCCTTGGCTTAGCCGGTTACTACCGTCGCTTTATTCCAAATTTCTCAAAGATCGCTGTGCCTCTCACCGCCTTGACACATAAGGACAAGAGTTTCGTGTGGGGACCAGATCAGGAGAAAGCTTTTCAAACCCTCAAGCAGAAGTTGTGTGATGCCCCAGTCTTGACTCTCCCCGATGGGAATGACGATTTCGTTGTCTACTGTGATGCTTCGAAGCAAGGTCTTGGTTGTGTTCTTATGCAACGAGGCAAAGTCATAGCTTATGCCTCAAGACAACTCAAAATTCATGAGAAAAATTACACAACCCATGATCTCGAGCTAGGAGCCGTGGTATTCGCACTCAAAATTTGGAGGCACTATCTTTACGGCACCAAGTGTATTGTATTTACCGATCATAAAAGCCTTCAGCACATATTCAATCAGAAGGAATTAAACATGAGACAACGACGATGGGTTGAATTACTTAATGACTACGATTGTGAAATTCGCTACCATCCAGGAAAGGCGAATGTCGTAGCCGACGCATTAAGTCGAAAGGGTCAAGTTATGCTTCAAAGTATTACCATTCAAACCGACCTCCTAACCCGTATACTCGAAGCTCAACACGAATCAGTCACCGAGGGCAACATGTATGAGGAAATGTCATGCGGTGCTGAACTCCAATTGGAAACCAAGTCGGACGGACTATTGTATTTTCTAAATCGACTTTGGATTCCGAATCGCGATAATCTTCGAACAACCATTCTGGATGAGGCTCACAAGGCTCGCTATTCTATTCATCCGGGAGCAGATAAGATGTTCATGAATCTTCGGAACCAATATTGGTGGCCCGGCATGAAGAAGGATATAGCCTTGTATGTATCTAAATGCCTTACATGTTCCAAAGTCAAAGCCGAGCATCAACGTCCCTCTGGATTACTCGTACAACCCGAGGTTCCATTATGGAAATGGGAGAGCATATCCATGGATTTCATTACCAAGCTGCCTCGTACCGCTAGTGGTCACGATAGTATCTGGGTTATCATTGATCGATTGACTAAGTCGGCTCATTTCATTCCAATTCGGGAAGATTATCGAGTCGAGAAATTGGCTCGTATTTACATTAATGAAATAGTCAGTCGACATGGTGTGCCTTTAGATATTATCTCTGATCGCGATGGTCGTTTCATCTCTCGTTTTTGGAAAAGTCTCCAATCAGCTCTCGGGACTCAACTAAATATTAGCACAGCCTATCACCCGCAAACCGATGGTCAAACTGAAAGAACGATACAGACCCTCGAGGATATGCTCCGGGCTTGTGTCATTGATTTCAGTGGATCGTGGGATTCTCATCTTCCGTTGATCGAATTCTCATACAATAACAGTTATCATACCAGCATCCAGATGGCACCATTTGAGGCCTTGTATGGTCGAAAGTGTCGATCTCCCATCTGCTGGTCTGAAGTTGGTGAATCACAGATTACTGGTCCGGAATTGATACAAGAAACAACCGACAAAATTCATAAGATCCGTGATAACTTGGTCGCTGCTAGAAATCGTCAAAAGCATTATGCTGACAAAAGACGTAAGCCCATGGAATACAATGTCGGTGATCTCGTACTTCTTAAGGTGTCACCTTGGAAGGGAGTGATTCGCTTTGGAAAGAAAGGGAAGCTAGCACCTCGTTACGTGGGTCCATTCAAAGTGCTCGAGCGAATTGGGAAAGTGGCCTACAAGCTTGAACTACCTCAAGAACTTAGCAATATACATCCGACGTTTCATGTTTCAAATCTCAAGAAATGTCTTGCCGATGAAAATCTCCACATTCCACTCGACGAAGTCCAGATTGATGAATCTATGCACTTTATTGAGAAACCTGTGGAAATTATGGATCGGGAAGTTAAACAACTCAAGCGTAGCCGGATACCTATTGTCAAAGTTCGTTGGGAGTCTAAACGTGGGCCAGAGTACACCTGGGAACGTGAGGACCAAATGAAATCCAAGTATCCTCACCTTTTCGTTTCAGCCTCCTCGTGATTAAAATTTCGGGACGAAATTTCCTAAAGCAGGGGAGACTGTAACATCCGACCCATTTGAAATTGTAACCGAACTCGTTTATATCAGTAAATGAAATCTATTCATTTAAAACGTATTGATGTGTCATTAATTCACATTACATATAGTTATTAATATGATGTTATAAAAAAAAATATATATATATATTATAAAATTATATTAGTAATTATGAAGTTTAAACAAAAATAATAATGATAATAATAATAATGATAATAATAATAATAAAAATAAATACTACTAATAATAATTAGTAAGAATTATATAATATATATATATATATATATATACATATATATATATATATAAGCATGTATTAAAATTGAATATATAAGTTCAGGGGTTATTTCTGCCAATTTAGAAACTTAATAAGAAGTTTCAAACATAAAATAATAAACTTGGAAACCGCAGGGACTGATTGTGTAATTTTTTTAAACCCGGCTTCCCACCCCCGATTTTCCGGCGACTCGCCGGCGAGATTCCGGCCAAACTCCGGCGAAGCCGAAAACAGCAAAATTTCATCATTTCAACTCGCAAAACCGGTTCCAATACCCTCGTGGACTAGATTCGAACCTAAGGCAAACATTAAACACGATTAATAGCCGTTAAATTCGAATCCAAAGTTCCACATCGAACTCACGAAATTCCCGACCAAAAGCAGTCAAATTATTCCAATTTGAACCCACAATCACAAAGAAAGTTTCTTGGATCCAATTTAGATTGAATTCCAACAAAACACGCGTTGAATCAGTCCACTAACGGCTAAAAATTCTTACTTTTATCTCGGATTCTAAACCGACAAAGAAACCCACTCAAACACTTATAATAAACAAAATTGAATTCATATAATCAAGCATATCTCGGTTCCGAACCTTTCTGTACTCTCAATTTCATCTAAACACACACACACATCGAAATCACTCGTCACCTACATCGCGACCTGCAACTCCAATTCTAACCAACTTCCACTCGATTTTAATTGAAATTAATATAGGGGTTTCCATCTAGATCATCATTAGAAGGTTCCCCTAAGTTTAATTTGATTATCGTGGTGTTTTGAGCATCAACCGGTTACCCCACGAGCCGCGATCTGTTCTTGAAGAATTCAACCTCAATCGAACATCGTACAGGTAAATTACACACACATACATACTCGATACATCATGGGGAACAAAAGCCCCATGATTCCCGAAGCTATCTAAGTAGAATTCATGCTCAATTTGAGCTTTGATCAATCTAGGGCTCGAATTTGGATTTGGGGGTTTGGTATTATTGGTTTAAAGGAATTTAAACCGGATCATAACCGCGGCCACGGCCTTTGGTTCACCGGTTCCCACGCCCAAATTCAAACAGAAGGTCCCGGGTTCGACCCCGGGCACCTACATTATTTTTTTTTAGGCCATTTTAAGCCTC